>PVLC010000516.1:156443-206767 GCA_004027655.1 Graphiurus murinus | reverse complement strand
AAAAAAAAAAAAAAAAAAAAAAAAAAAAAAAAAAAAAAAAAAAAAAAACAAGAACAACAACAAATGCTGGCGAGGTGTGGAGAAGTGGAACCCTAATACATTCCCTAATACATTGTTGGTGGGACTGCAAATTAGTGCAACCACTTTGTAAAACAGTATGGAGGATCCTCAGATGAATGGGAATGAAGCTACCATATGATCCAGCAATATCACTTCTGGGTATCTACTCAAAAGAATGGAAACCAAACTATCAGACTGACACATGTATATCGATGTTTATAGCTGCACAATTTACAATTACCAAACTATCAAAACAGCCAAGATGTCCATCGACAGATGAATGGATTACAAAACTATGGGATATGAACACAATGGAATTTTATTCAGCCATAAAGAAGAACAAAATCATTTTATTTGCAGGGAAATGGATGCAACTGGAAAACATTATGTTAAGTGAGATTAACTAGTCACAAAGAATAAAAAAGCATATGTTCTACCTAATATGCAGATGCTAGAAAGAAGATGGGGCATAAGAGGGACTCCAGATGAAAAAGGAGAAATCCTTGATAAGCAAAGAAGTTAACTTAACCAAAGGGGATGGACAGGGTGGGGAGACACCCTAATGAACATGATGTACTTTCACAAATATATCAAGGTCAATCACTATACAGTAAAATTAAGTGAAAAATAGTTTCCATAAGTACCCTGTTCCCATACATATACACATCCCTGAATATCAACATACCCAAACAGAGTGCAGTACATTTGTTATATAGTGGAAACTTCAGTGATATGTCATTATCATCCAATGTCTATGGATGACATGGAGTTCAGTTTCTTGGTGTCTTACGTTCTGTGACTTTTGAAAAATGCATAATTGAGTGTCATTCTTGATTTCTCTCTTTCCTCTCCTCTTCCCTTCCCACGCTTATGCCTCAGAGGAAATTCAAATTCACCTATGACTCACATGGATTCTACTTACAAATTTTTTTACTGAATCTGTACTTATTTCCCAATTTTTTTCTACTACTGCCTCTTACCTTATACCTAGAACACAATCATAGCTACCTCCTAAACGGCTGTCCTGTCTTTACTCCTATAGGCACACCCTCTCCTGCAAAACAAGTGTCTTCTTCAAATGCCATATTTGCTTATGGCTGCGTTTCTGCTTGAATGTCAAACAAAATTTATGCTTTTCTTGCACTGCTATACTCTAAATAACCCAGTATGTTGTTCCTACCTTTCTAACCTCTTATTGAACTAGTAATCCCCAAGTCACACCTTTCTAGCCACACTGACCCTCTTTCTGTTACAGAAATCTCCATCTCTCCCCAGCTCTTTGCACATCTTACTCCTCTTTGTAATGCTCTTTCACCCTGATCCCCTTCCTGTGGTTAGTTAGTTCCCTTCTACCATTCAGGTCTCAATTTAAATGTTGACTCTGGAAAAGCAAAACACTTCTATCCATCATCTTACCCCAAATCAGGTTATAAGCCAAACTTTACCACTTGCTAACTAACTTTGAGTTCAAAATCTTCTCTGAGCCCTACTTTCCTTATCTTTAGAATGAGTAAAATAATAACAGAATAAATTTTATAAGGGATTTGAGGCAGTTTAGTGACTGACATGTGCAAAGTGCTTAGAATGTAGTCCTTGCTGCATGGTAAGCACTCAAAAGTCATGAATATTTTTCCTTTGCTCCCTTTTCTGTCCCTCATCTTTCATCATCATCTTTGAATTTATTTTTTTCCCTTCTATGTACTCAACAAATAGGACTTGGTATTTTATATTATTGAGTTCTTTTCTCAAAACTTCCCTCTGCATTCCTCCATAGTACCTAGAAAGCTCTTATTAAACTTTGATTTTAGGTTAATTATCTTTTCTGATGCTAATGTAATCACTTTGAGAGCTTTCAATATTAATAATCTTGTTTACTCAAAATATAAATTATATTATATTGAATAGTGATGGGATACTCACCATAATTTTTTGAAATTTGTGTTGACACATATTTTTAACCTTATCCTTAGTATTTCAAAACTATACATACTAAGAAGATAAAAAAAAATCTATGTCATGCAAAATATTGAGAATCTTAGGTGAAAATATAGGAAACAAAGGATAATAGCAACCAAAATGATCTGTTTATGTCAAATATACTAGAGTTTGGCATCAACCTACCATCTGCATTTCTCAGCACCTATGTTCCTAATAAAACTGTGATATCATCAATGTCAAGAGTTTAAAGAAAATTTAAGTGTACAGGTTAAGGAACAGAGAAATGAAAAAGGCAGTAAGTTGGTAATTAAGTCTGATTTAATTTTTTTCTGCTTATTTTTAAAAAGTTTTCCATATAAAGAAGTATATAGGACCATTCCACACTAATACAGAAAACGAAGAAGGTTCTAAAATATCCAGGCAGTGCTTGGGCTGTCAGAGGAAAAGATCATACATTTTATAGAAAATAATAATTTCCAGTATTTTGGTTAATATGGAAAATATCACTAAATATTTCTTGTAGGATCTCTAGTATAAGTAGATTTTTTTAAATGCAAAGGATATGAAGTTTTATGTGTCAAAGCAAAGCTGGGTTTCTTTGTGAACTGAAGGTTTCTAATCATCTTTCTCTGCTCGATGTTTAGCTTTAATTACCTTTGAAAATATACCGACTGCACACAGCAATAACTTTATACT
Source organism: Graphiurus murinus (assembly GCA_004027655.1). Classification (NCBI taxonomy): domain Eukaryota; kingdom Metazoa; phylum Chordata; class Mammalia; order Rodentia; family Gliridae; genus Graphiurus; species Graphiurus murinus. The sequence goes on along the minus strand of PVLC010000516.1, from coordinate 204,073 downwards.
TATGTTGACAAGAGCTTAACTACACTCAGAGCACCACAAAATCCATCATCTCTAATCCCAATGGTTCTGGAAACATAACACTAAAGAAATCTCAGCTTAATTTAAATCTGTAATAAACCAAAGAAGGAATGAAGATAACTATCCCCAGATTAGTACACATTCTGACAATTCTAAGAAAATAATTACCACAACTTTCTTATGTGGAATTGCTAATTTTGCAAGACACAAGTTGGGATGAAATAAAAAGACAGAAAGAATTTCACCACATAATTATATTGTACCTAACATAGCAAAATCCTTAACTGGATTTCAGTGCCTCCTACCCCACCAAGTGGACTAATAGTGTTATTTTTGTTAGCAGCCTTAAAAATAAATCCAAATAGTAGGCTGAAGAAGATATTTTTCAATAGGAAAAAAACTGTTTACTTCTAAATTTAGGTTTAAAGATTTTAGCCGCAAACTGTATAAAAAGCAGCCAAAAGCATTCACATGCATTTTTAAATTTATATACTACCCAGAAGCATAGATAAACTTACTACAGCTTATAACTGAAGTATGTAACATGCTTTAAGGTAACATATTAGAGATTTTGAAAAAGAGAGTTGACTAGAAACAACATATAGAAATTAATGAATGTGGGAAATGTTGCAAAAATACCCTAATGAAAATAAAAATTTTGTGTGCTACTGGGTATTGAACCCAAGAGCATTCTACCTCTGAGCTACACCCCTAGCCCTTTTTTGTTTTGAAAAAGGTCCTTGCTAGGTTGTTGGGAGTCTTGTTTTTGCTAATGCTGGCCTCGAATCTATAGTCCTACTGTCTCAGCCTCCTGAGTACTGGGATCCCTATGGAATTTTAACAAAGTTTTATCTGTTACAAGTAACTTAAAGTGAGTTTTTGTTGTTTTTTTTTTTTTTTACATCTTAACAGAAAACTTTTTTGACCAACAAATTTTCCTAGAAGCAAACTCGAAAATTTCAAATGGTTCAGGAATGAATAGATAATTTAAGAAAGATAAATTATAGGTTAAACTAAAAGTGTTAAATAGAGGAAGAGACAAAGATTTTGGAATAAAAAATGCCTTTGTTAAAGTTCTGACATCACTAAAAATTATGACACCAGTGACCAGTGCCATCCTTATCCTATGTGCAAATTCAGTAACTTATTTAATAAGAAGAGAAGTTATAATCAACCCTGTAGCATGTGACCTGAGCTAGACTGATTATAATAACAGTGATCACAGTTGTGATAAAAGTTTACTTAACAAATAACAAATAATAAGGAACTCCTTCAGGCCAGGTATTATTTTAAGTGTTTTCTTTAATTATTCCATTAAAAACTTCATAGAAATTATCTCATTCATTTTTTTTTTTTTTTTTTTTTTTTTTTTGCGGTACTGGGGATTGAACCCAGGGGCATTCTACCTCCGAGCTACACCCTCAGCCTTATTTTTTATTCGTTATTTGGAAACAGGGTCTCACTAAGTAGCTGAGACTGGCGGCAAACCTGGATCCTCTGGTTTTAGCCTCCCAAGTACTGGGATTACAAGAGTGTGCCACCATGCCTGGCTCTATTCATTCTTTCTGATCAGCACCATTTTACAGATATGGAAGCTACATAATACACTGTGAAATTGATCACTTGTCTAATTTCATATTCATATTAGTGGACAAGCAAGAATTTTAACCTACATGTCTATCTCTAGAACCCCTCTTTCTGGCACTGCACTGATCATATTCAGCAAATGTCAGATAAATATGTCTCATTCTTTTTGTGTTTGTCTATACATACATAAATTATTTTCAGAGAGTCATTTTAAAAATAAAACCAAGAATCACAGATCTAAAAGTTTTTTTAAATTAATTAATTTATTTTTTCAGCACAGATTTTTATACATTTTTTGAGTACAACAGGGTTACATAGACATTTATGACATATCAATCATTGTCAGATCACAAATAGCACCACTTCTTCATTTTACACATATAGCCCGCATTCTTAACATAGCCTGGTAAAGCAAACTTTCTAGAGTCATAAAACCATACTCCTTTAGGGTCATATATTTACTTTCTAAGAAGTAGGAGAGTCTTTCATCTACGCATCCTAGGGGCAATCTCCAGACTTCGAGACGCCAATGTAGCCATAGCAGAAGAGTCAGTATAATTGCTCATATATGCAGATAGCAACTGCCAGGGGGGAAAGGGCCCAGCTGGGCTCCCAACATATCCAAAAGTTTTAACTTAAACTTAAAAGAGGAGTGAGTTTCGTTCACCAAAAGCTTGCTTGTCTTGCAGTTCATTAAAGCTAATGAAAAATTCCAAAGCACAGTCATCAACCTATCTCCATAATGCCCCACTGACAACTCTCTACCTTATAGATAGTAATCATATTCCCTTTCCATTTCTGATCCTATTCCATCAAATCCAAGTTCATTATAAAGGGAAGCCAGAAAAAAGTATACCAGCTCTCTGCCACTTCTCTAGACTTTAAATAAAGAAAAATTCCATAGATTAATAGCATGCTGTTTTCCCCTGCCAGTGAAAATATATCCTAGAGGTTAATCATACAAGGTCATGAACATTTGATATTTATAAGCAAGTCTGCTAGAATCTAGGAATCATATTACTATTTTCTAGGATATTCTTATGGCAATTTATATTATCATATATCATCTCATATTGTTCACATTTACATATATCAAATTTAAAAATCTCTTATTATAGTACTGCATGAATTACAGGTAAAAGGTCATGACCTTTGGTTATTTCCTTATCAAAGAATGAGGGATCTGCCAGCTCTCACTCAAGGTCATGTGTCTAGTAAAACTTTGTTCTTGCTGCAACTGCTAAGGGTACAGCAATCTGAAGAAACCTGAACATTTTTCTGCCAAAAGCATGGTCCTAACATCTACTAAATCATGAGAATTGGGATATCTATGCATCTGCCAATTTTTCTCTGTGGGATCAGAACTGGAAGAAAAGGTTCACTTAGTGGGAATATAGTTCTTCTGGGTGGAGAGGGAAAGAAAAGAACTACCAGACTGTACTCAAATGAACATTAGGGAGGAAAACTGCCTCCCCAAAAGGCAAAATGGTTGTCTTCCCTAGAACAATAATGTTTCTCTGCAGATTATTTTCTTGATTGGGAGGTAGAATTTAGACCAAAGTTTCTCAGCCTTAGGAATACTTTATAATTATGTGAGAAGTTTAAAAAAGTAGCTGTTATCAGGCTATCACCTAGAACTCTTGTTTATTTGGTTAGACCAGGAATTTAGGAATATTAAAAACTTCCCAAGTGATTCTTTTGTGCACCTGGATTGGGGACTACTGCTTCAGACTGAAGGCAATGGGATGTTTTCTGCTACTACTCTTCCTCACCATCCTCCTCCTCCTTCCCCTCTTCTTCCTCCAATTACTCCCCTCCATTTTCCTTTTCCTTTCTATGAAACCAAGAAAAAAATTATAGGATTTGTATTTCCCCTGGGTATACTGTCTGGGTACATATTTGGTGACATTTTCATTAAGGAATATTCGGTTACATCCTATAAAACCTAGAGAGATAAACTCTGGGGGGGGGGCATCTAGTAACTCCAGAAGTGGTTGTATAAAGCACCCATTTTAAATTTTTCTTTTAGCTTTATAATATCTTTTTTTCTTAACACTTCAAAATATCTTTATTGAGATATAATTCACATGCCATTAAATTTGCCCTTTTTAAAATTTATTAATTGGTGCATTGTAATCATACATCTTTGACACATTTCTCATTTAACCCCTTCCCCAATTCCCTCCCCACTGCCTCTCCCTCCCTCCTTCTCAAGTTCAGTTTAGTGATTGACTTTGATATATTTGTGCATTAGGGTGTCCCGCCCCCACCCCTGTCCATCCCCTTCAATTAAGTCAACTTCTTTGCTTATCTAGGGTTTCTCCTTTTTCATCTGGAGTCCCTCTTATGCCCCATCTTCTCCCTAGCATCTGCATATTAGGGAGAATATATGCTTTTTTACCCTTTGTGACTGACTAATCTCACTTAACATAATGTTTTCCAGTTGCATCCATTTCCTGGCAAATAACATGACTTTGTTCTTCTTTATGTCTGAGTTAAATTCCACTGTGTACATATCCCATAATTTTGTAATCCATTCATCTGTCGATGGACATCTTGGGTGTTTCCATAGTTTGGCAGTTGTGAATTTTGCAGCTATAAACATAGATAGGCACAGGTAAAAACTTTCTCAACAAAACCCTAAAACTGCAAGCAACTCAAAGGAAGATGAATACATGGGACTGCATTAAGCAGAAGAGCTTCTTTGCAACTAAGGAAACTATCAAGAACCTCAACAGAGAACCCATAGAATGGGAGAAAATTTTTGCCAGCTACTCTTCTGTTGAGGACTAATATCTAGGATATACAGTGAACTCAAGAAACTCACGGCTAAGAAAATAAATAATCCAATCAAAAAATGGGCAAAGGATCTAAATAGACACTTCACAAAAGAAGAAATACAAATGGCCAATAAATGTATGAGGAAATGTTCTCAGAGAGATGCAAATCAAAACTACCTTGAGATTTCACCTAACTCCAATCAGAATGGCAATCATAAAAACAAAACACGAACAACAACAAATGCTGGTGAGGGTGTGGAAAAGTAGGAACCCTAATACATTGTTGGTGGGATTACAAATTAGTGCAACCACTTTGGAAAACAGTATGGAGGATCCTCAGAGGAATGGAAATGAACCTACCATATAATATCTCCTTGGTATTTTAGGGTATTAAGTTTGTGTTCGATAATAGTATAAAGTAAATCTATGTTGTGTCTAAGTCTAGAAGGGGTTCTGTTTACTCCCAAGGAAAGTAGGTTCTACCTTGGTACAAACTGATGGTCATGAGCCCAAAGAAGAAACCCAGATGACAAGAAAAGTAATGCTGAAGTGCCTTGAGGCCAGAGGTTCACTGTGATGAAAAATAATATAAAATAAAAACACCACCAAAATGGATTTATGCAACATATCAGTGGTCCTTAGAAACACATCGTAAGCAGAACATTGGAACATGGATAAGAAATTAGGCTACTACTACTTAGGTGTTAAAGAGAAGGGTAACAATCTAGACTGTAATCTGGAGAACATGAGGATTTCTAATTTGGTTCAGTTCATTTTAGAAAAACAACACAGGAAAGAATCTACAATAACAGCAAAACCAAGAACACAACACCAACAAAAACCATGTAATCCTATCCTACCTACAAAGATAGATTTTTGTTTATACCTGATTTTTCTTATCCAAAATTGTAATTAAAACATACCTTTACGTTCTAAATTTGCCTCTTAACTTCAACTATAGAGCATATGTGGTTAACACGATAGTGTATAAACAAATTTACTGTATCCACTTAATGGCAATATACATTTTAAATAATTAATTTTAAACAACTAAAAGCAAACCTTAGCATAAATTCAAGCCATAAGTCAATGAACTTATGGCTCCTTCAACTAGTCTCATGGAAAATTGCCTCCACTAAGTTCAGAACAAGCATGAATTTATATGTCCCCTAAAACTTTTGAATTTTAGAATATTAAGAAAAAAATCCTCTTGAAAGGTTTAAGTTCTAAAACTTGAGGAAAAAAGAAGTCTTTATTTTTTTCCTTTTTCTGGAAGCTAGATTGTAGCTTTTAAAAACCTTTGTTTTCAACATTTCTGAAATATATGATAGGAATAATAGCCAGAGTTTACCCAAACTCCCATAGGGCACAGTATAAAACTAAGTTCAGTCCAAGTCTTGGTGCAGCCTATGTAAGTTATAAGTATAGAAGATTCTAAATTGGGGTTAATTTGAGGGTTAGTGTAAGATGTGGAATTCAAAGTGTCCATGAGCTGCTTATTGATAAAGATAAAATGATAAATATGTCATATATGTGAATTTTTTTCTGAGGAAAAACATTTTTCTCAAATAGATCCAAAACCCTAGAAAAGCTGTTAAAAGATTTCTTGTACAGCACATAGACTGCTTTAGGTATTCTTTGATTTCTTCTTGGGAATTAGGGCAAGGAGATAGAGACTCAGTGTCCCAAGTTGTTCCTTGCAGAATCAGGTGGAAAGGTTTTATTAATACTTTGCATCTCTCAGGAAAGGGTCCATTGGAGGAAGCAGAGGAAGTAAAGGTCTCCAGTTTCAGATTGCTGTTTTAGTAAACAGCCTTGAGAAAGAGATAGAAAAGATTACTAAAAAAGCAAGTGGAAAACTGGAGGTGATTACTTAATATTTTTCCCTCAGTAATATTGCTTTATAAGTTTTCATTTTTTTTTCTCATTTGAGACATGTGTATAAAGACCACAGATTTAGGAATCCAGGAGAATTCTTCAAGTTTTCAGGCAGAAAAATTTTTGAAAATCAAAGCTCTATTTATCAATAAGTTTATATGCTTCAATTTATACATAAAAGTAACTGTCATTAAAAAATTAAGTACAACACTCAGTGTTTACAAAGTTGTAAAGAAATCAGGACTGATGGTGTTGATAGAAACAGGCAGACTCTTATGATGACTGAAGAACAAAATGGATAAGCCAAAAATGGCTGCTATTGTTTGAATGGAGAATGTCCCCCAAAATTCTACATGTTAAAGGCTTGAATTCCAGGATAGTGCTATGGAGAAGTGGTTGAAACTTTAGGAGGTAAAGTCTAGTGGGAGATATTTGAGTAATAGAGGGCATGACCTTAAAGGAGACAGTAGGACCCCCAACCCCTTCTCCTTAATGTCGTTTACTTCCCAGCCTTGAGGTGAATTGTTTTTCTTTAAAATGTATTCCCAGCCATGCTGCCTTTGTTATCATAGACCCAAAAGCAAAAGGGACAATTAATCATGGACTGCAACCTCCAAGCTGAGAGCCAAAACAAAACATTTCTCTTTATAAGGATATTAATCTCAGGTATTTTCTATAGTAACAGAAAACTATCTAACACAATGATCCTTGTGTTTGGTTCAATAATTATATGCCTATACCTCTACCCAAGGAAGAAAAATCAACAGAAGCAAGTGTCTATGCATAAAATGTATTGATTTTTGTATCTAACTTTCCATTCTCAAATGTACAAACACTTTTGGATATTATATGCTTCTCGCATACTTTATACATACACTGAAGAGATCTAGATCATTTACATATATTTTTGTTTACATGTTTATGGTAAAATATGTCTTCCTAGCTGGGCGTGGTGGCACATGCTTGCAATCCCAGCATTTGTGAAGTTGAGACTGGAGGATCCAGGTTCGAGGCTAGCCTCAGCTACCTAGTGAGGCACTCTGCAACTTAGTGAGACCCTGTTTCAAGACAAAGAATAAAAAATAAGACTGGGAATATAGTTCAGAGGTAGAATGCCCCTGAGTTCAATCTCCAGTACCACCAAAAAAAAATGATGTGTCTTCCTTTTCTTCCCAAGTAAATAAAATCTAGAGATTTTCTTTTCAGTTAGACAACTTTCTTCCACAATAAAAGATATTGTTTAGTATTCCTATAGCTAGGTATCAAAGGGACACCCTGCTCTGGACAATGACAGATCTACTATGTGTCAGTTTTGAGGATTCTTTTTTTACTGGTGCATTATAATCATACATATTTGTGAGGTATAAGCTGGTAGAGCCATACATCACTCATTTCAACCTTCCCCAAATCTCATCCCATTCACTCCACCCCTCTCTCCTTCTCATGTTCCTCCGCTTAGTGATGGGGTAGGGGGTGGAGGGAAACACCATAATGCATATGAGGATTATTTTCAAAAATACAGCTGTCACCAACCCTTGATCCCTCCTTGCCCTCCATTCTGGTACTTCAAAAATATGCAGGAGGGGAAGAGGTATCAGGAATTATCTTGGAAGACAAAAATGATGGCCATGCTCTTGTGGTGACAAAGCAGAAAATCAGCAGCTAATTTCTTAGTACTGAGGATTCTATATCGGGACACTTATTTAAAAGAGTAATAAACCTCTTCCTTATTGTAATAATATTTTAGGACCACTTATTTCTCGAGAATTTTAATCATGAAATAAAATTTATTTTTGACTCCCTGAGGGCAAATACCATATTTATTTTGTTTACCCTTTTTTCTCAGTAAATGCTACTTTTAAAAATTGAGTAAGAATTAAAAAAAATATATTAATAGATTTCTGAAATATCCTTATATTACGGCTACCAGATAAAAATACTGTATAATACTGCATGTAACATTATATATATATATATATAACATATACTATATATACCATATATTTTAGTAAGACCAGAAGTATTCTCAAATAATTGTTATTACTAATTATTATCTGAAATTGAAACTTAACTAAGCATATTTAATTTTTTGCTAAATCTGAAAATTCCTAATTAAAGTCCCTTTTGACATTTTATTTTGCTAGCTACTGCTGGATTGGCATTATACTAAAATCTATATTAGTGTTTAAATGTTTTAGGAAATATGAACTATAAAATCATTTTGTATAATTTTATTTTCATAGTTTAGTGAAGCTTGTTTTCAAAATGCAAATGTATGTAAATGTTATTTAATAGCTACACAAAAACTTGTGTAGACATTTTTGTATTTCCAAAATATCTATTTTCTAAATAAAATATTCACATACTCATATTTTAATATTCTCACAAATATTGTATCTTGTGAGCATTACTTTAAAATCTCCTCTCTCATATCTTAATGTTGTGTTACTACAAGGAAATTTCATTTGTGACTTTAGAAAAATCCTCGAGCTTCAATCAAGAATGCACATGTTCTTTCACAAGTTTGAAAAAAAGACCAAAAAAAAAAAAAAAATCCCCAGACAAACAAAATTTAAGACAAAATTGAAAAATCAATTTAAACAACAATAACAGCAAAGTGTCACAAGAGACAAGGATCTTTGTATGTTTACTTTTGTTTGGCACCTCTCTCTACAAAATTGGAAAGATAAATAAACGACACAGTTAATATTATTTTAACCATGTCATGTCTTCTGAAGACAACTGATAAGCACTTAATGTTATACTGGTTTTCATCTGTTAAGGTTACAGAAATAAAGACATGTCTCTTTTTCTCTTTTGAACACTACCAAACAGAAAAAAAAAATAGACAACAAGAAAATCAAACAATCCAAGAAACAGGATAGAAAAGGCTTATACTGTCATAAACTAAAATACCTGAGGATGAGAGACAGAAAGGAATACTAAATGACTTCACATAAAAAAGCAAGGTTGAATCTCAGGGCCTAAAGGAGAAAAGGCACTATTGCTGAGAAACAAGTTGGTTCTAAGAAGATTTTATAAATTCTCAAGAATTTGAGGCCAATCAAGCTAATATTGGAGTGGAGATAGAGCTAAATACAATTTGAAAGCTATTTTTAAAAAGCAATTAATCTCAATACTTGGAAGGCTGAGACAAGAGGATGACAGATTACAACACGGCCTCAGCAATGTAGTGAGATCCTGTTTCAAAATAAAAACCAAAATGGGTCTGGGAGCATAGTTCTAGGGTAGAATACCACTAGGTTCCATCACCAGTAGTGTGCACGCGTGCACACACACACACACACATGCAATTACACTACATTGAAATCCATTATCCTATATAACTAATATGTGCTAATAATAATAATAATAATAATAATAATAATAATAATAATAATAATAAACACAAATGCAGGTGCACTACTTCATCTTCCTTCTTTACTTTAGATTTTCTGTTCATTTTCAGGCAAAACTGCATAGGAGTCCTTGCAAATGCAAAATATGGGCTCAGAGAAGTAAGATGAACTGCTAGGTAATTGGGAAAGGCAGTAATCTAAACCCTTTTCAAACCCTTTTCTTACTCAGTATCCAAGACTAGCATCCAAGCTTAAAATCCAGCAGGAGATTAGAGAAATCTTGGAAAAATCTGAACTCTCCCCGACAAAAGCCTTACAGACACTGACATTCAGGAAGCTGGTAAACTAGTACCTAGTAGAGAAGGAAGAGGATGCTGCAGAGTCAAACTCCAGATGTGCTGGATTCCTTTGCTTCATGAGTTTAGGTGTCTTCATTTGCTTTTGTTCTTGTAAGAAATTTTCAAGGACAGAGCAATTCCAAAATTACACGATAGCAATGTAAAAAACTGCCTTCCTAAAATTTTCAGATTTATGCTTTGAAATCACAAGGTAGATTTACTGAGAAGTCCTGAGCGATGCCTGCTGTTCAAATGACAATATAAATGTTAAAACACATTCAAGTGAAGTGAATTGCTTTTCAAATCAGCGGGGTATTTTGGATAATGCTTCAGTATTAAATAAGAGGTAAGTTTCAGTTTAGGTTTTATATTCCACAGGGGAGAAGGCAAACATCATTTTCCGAGTACCCGTAATTACTTTCTATGAGATATCCAGGGTGGCAAGAGAGAGAAAAAAAAACAAAAACAACAAACAAACAAACAAAAACCTAAATGAACATATGCCTAAAATAACATCTTCTATTTATTTTTAGGGTGCCTTTGTAATAAGATAATACATAAATTTTGTCTAAAGGTTTTCAATCATATGAATTATTCCTGCTTTACATGTCTATTTTAAAAATGATATATTAGTTTTAGCCATTGAATATTTTATGGCACTGTGTGTGTGTGGGGGGGGGGGTACCGGGAGTCAAACCCATGGGTATTCGACCTCTGAACTACATCCCTAGCCCTTTTTACTTTTTTTCTGAAACAGGGCCTCACTAGGTTGCTAAAAGTCTCATTATGTGGCTGAAGCTGTATTAGAACTTGCCATCCCCCTGTCTCAGACTTCCAAGTACTGAAATTACAAGCATGTGCCACCATGCTGGGCCATGGCATTCTTTTAATGCAGTTTTATTTAAGTTTTCACTTATTTGTGGCTAATTTCTCTAATAAGAGTATACATTTTTCAAGGACAAGAACTATATATAGTATTTACTGTGAATTACTTGTAGCATCTGGAATAGAGCCAAGGAATAGATTGAAAATTAAAAAAAAAGTTTATCTAAAATAAGTCACTTTTGGGTTTCATAAATCAAGCATACAAAATGACCAACTTTAGCTAGGCATGGTGGCACACACTTGTAATCCCAATACTTGGGAGGCTGAGACAGGAGGATCGCAGCTTCTAGTACAGCCTTAGAAACTTAGCAAGATCCTCTGCAACTTAGTGAGACGCTGTTTCAAAATAAAGAATAAAATAGGACTGGGAGTGGAGCTCCAAGGTAGAATGTCCCTGGCTCAATCACCAGCATCACAAAAAATAAAAAATGCCAACGTTTTAAACAAAGCACAGCAACAAAATTATTTCTCAAGGTTGAATACAAGAGTAATAAGATGTTGCTTAACAATTAATCAATTCATAATTATAAGTTATAATTCAGTAATTACTGTGTAAGATTTTTTATTCATATTGCAAATGCATGTCTTTTTCATAGTGAAATACATTTATTCATTGTGACATTTTGGAAGGTTCTAGTTATTCAGTGGTGAGCAAGACAGAAATAGTCACCCATGTATGCCCCTTACAGCACATAATATATCAATATGAATTAAGGATACAGATTTGCCCAGGGGGTAGAAAGCATGGTGGACAGAACCAGATGGCTTTAGGTTTAAATCCCTGCTTTGACACTTGCTGCCTGCCTTGTATGTAGTCTATTAAATATAGGTGACATTTCTGGCAGTCATACAGAAGCTATTTGATCCCTCATTCTTCACAAACTCTTGGGATAAAGAAGACCAAATAATTTGACCTCTAGCTGGCAAAAACTAGCCTAGAAGCACACCTGAAAGAAATTACTATAAAAAATAACACTCCAGGATTCATGTGATTCTTTACTAAGTAAAACTTATTAAAAACATAGACATTTATGAAATTTATAAAGGATAAAGACAGAACACTTAAATGAAAATATTAATTAAAACTAACTAGCATTCAAGTTTTATGAAGGTCTTTATAGCCATTTCCTAAGGTTTATAATTCTTTCTGAAAATTATACGAGACTTTTTTTTTTGCACCGTGCAAACAAATGAGTTATTGAGTGTGTATAAAAATCACAAAACAGGTAGCTTTCATATTTTTTTTTCTTTTTTGGAGTAATGAGTATTGAACCCAGCAGCATTCCACCTCAGATCTACCCCTCCCCCCACACACACCCAAGTCCTTTCTATTTTTTATTTTGAAACAGGGTCTTGCTAAGTTGCTGAGGTTCTCTCTAAGTTGCTGAGGCTGGCCTCAACTTGTGATATTCCTGTCTCAGCCTCCCAAGTACTGGATAACAGACAGGGGCCACCACACCCAGCTATAGTTGGTCATTTTGCATGCTTGACTTATGAATCCTAAAATTGAGTGACTTATTTTAGATGAATTTTAGATTACAGGTGTGCACCAAGATGAGCTTCAACATTTTTATCTCACACATGACATCCTACTTATTACACTTGATCTAAATTATATTAATATAAATAAGTATATGCATTATACAGGGAAAACATGCTTGTAAGCAGCACATTTTAGGGATGATTTTTAATATATTGAACAATGTGAGAAAGCAAGTCTCCTTTAATTAAAGTTTCTATTTTGAATTAGAATTCATGGGCTATAATTATAAAAATATGTGCTGAGAAGACTTAAGAGGCTAGGGTATTGATGAGAATAGATTTTAGTTAAATTAATAAATATTACAAAACTGCAATAGTAATGGTAATTCAGCTTTTAACAGTAGTGCTACAGTATTCCTCATATACCACGTTGCTCTGTAGTCTTTGGCTGATTAAGGTCCATTGACTTATGAAAGCCAAGGAGTATGCTACAATTTTACTTATCTTTTTTATTGCTTCCCTTGTAAAAGAAGGGGGACAAGTGGGATGAAAGAGAAGGTGGGAAGACAATGAAACAAACTAGAACATATTTGCATCCTGCAGACTCTGCACTGGTTTTCTGGTTGCAAATTCCCTTTATCTTCTCTCTCCCTCTGCCTCCAATTGAAGACACCCTGTATTGTGAGTAGTCTCACTCAGTTTGCTAAAGTGGATGCTATTTTGCAAAGTTAAAAGGGGAAAATTTGCTCTGTTTTTACTTTTTTATGAAATTCTTGGGCATATAATAATATTTCATAGACACATTTGGGTGGAACCACATTAAGAGAAGCATTTTGTTTTCCATGAAACAGTTACCTGTCCTGTCTTTTCCTAGGGTTTCATCCCATTTTGTAGCAGTTCTAATAGACCTGAGTGGAATTATGGTCAGACACAAAAGAACAGTACCATGGAATGACAAGCAGTGATTCTCTTTCCTTAAATCGGAGTTTTTTTGTGTTTGTTTGTTTGTTTAATCTTAGAATCATTTCTCTCTCTCTCTCTCTCTCTCTCTCTCTCTTCCCCCCCCTTCTCTCTCTCTCTGGCATTTCTTGCCATTGTTGCCTCCTAAAATGCCTCACATTCTATTTTCTATTTTCCATTGCAGATTTTCCAGCTATCTTCTGTTTAGCCATGCTCTTCCCAAGAGAAGAAAGAAACCACCCTGATTTTAATAAGCTAGCTTTTCTACTTTCTTATGTTCTCAATTTACAACTTTAGGTCCTGAGAAATAAACCAAAGATGACCAGACAAAACTCACTATTACCTCCACAGCAGGAATAGCTGCCAACTGATTTTTTGTTTTGTTTTTTCCTTGATTTGAAAGCTCCAAGCTGGTTAGAACTAAATGTGTTTTAACAAGCAAAACTTCCACTAATTGTGGGAAAATTCCGGAATTTATGCCCCCATTTTCCTAGGAGATTTTCCTTGGCAATTCAAGTTAACCTTACATCAAATTTTGGGTAGAAATAAAGGAATCATTTAGGAGCTAGATGGAGACATAGCACATATAAGGCCAAGCCACCAAGTGGCAGTTTGCAGCAGCAATCCAGTTGAATGGGGGCTCTTCTTGGCCCATATTTGGATCAAACTCAGGGCCTTACACATGCTATACAAGTGCTCTACCACTAAGCTCCATTTCTAGCATTTTTTCTGATTTTTAAATAAAATATCTTAAGGTGGGGACTAAATTTTTCGATCAATTAAGTTCTAATGCCCAGGCCATCTCCTACCAGGTGCTTGTACTATAAAGGTATTTGAGGTTTCAATTTTCACATGGACTAATAATACTATTTTGACATCAGGATACAAAAATAAGTATTTGATCTATGTGGGGAATTTGAAAACGTCATAGCAATCAAAGATAGAGTCAGTGACAACTAATTTTTAAACTTTGAATAAAATTATCTGGGAAATTATAAAATTTTGGAAATACATTGAACAAAATCCATAGATAAAAATTTCACATGGATTTTTTTTTCAGACTTGATATACTTAATTCAATGATGTATAAAAATCCATTTATATAAAATCATTCTGTAAAACATAATTGTAGTTGCTTTTTACATTTCATCTCAAAAATGTTTAATATTTTCTGTCTTTTAATATAAGAAAGATATAAAAATTTATTTTATGTATCAAATCAATAGGAATGTATAAGAACTATTAAGAGTTACAAGAAAATCAGATCACTGCAAAAATAGCCTTAAAATAATAATAAATTAAATTTTGCAAATAATGGTTATTATATATGGCTGATTGGTGGTGCATGCCTGTAATCCCAGTTCTTGGGAGGCTGAGACAGAAGGAACACAGGTTCAAGGACAGTCTCAGCAGTTAGTGAGACTCTCATCAACCTAGGAGACCCTGTTTCCAAGCAAAAGTAAAGTAAGGCTGGGGGTGTAGCTCAGAGGTAGAATGCCCCTGGGTTCAATCTCCAGTGCCACACACAAAACATTTAATTATGGTTTGTGTGACTAGATAACTAGCCCACTTATTTTTATATTTAGTTTCAAGTCTGCTACTAAACAACATGATAGTGTTTGTACTACAAATGCTTGCAGAGAGAAAAGGGATAGGACTCCAGAGTGCAGAAACCAACAAAAATGCCTGAATCCCCTCTATCTGTTGGCAGATATTATTTGATTTGGATTTAGCTTTCAACAACTCCTTTTATAGTAACAGAAGGAGCAAGCAATTGCATTTGGGAATCTTGTTTGTATTACATTTGTTAAATATTTCAGATAAATCATATTCTAAGTACAAGTTTGGCAATTTGTCATCAGTTCTTAGGGTTCCCAGAGTCATCTGTCAATATATAATCCAAAAAGTCATTTTGAGTTAGAGCTGTCCTTTTTAGATGATTCTTAAATTTAACAGCCCTCACCTGTAACTGCTCCTCTGGGACATGCTATGCTATAAGAAGCATACTTTTCAACAGCTTTGTCAGTTTCTCCATAAAAGTATGTGGCAATAATAAAACATGCCTGTGAATGTTCACTTTGTGCAATGCATGTAAATGACTATGTGCCAATTCCTCTGAGTTCAAGGCATTCTGAAATACATATGTCATGTCCTTAAAATAGAATTATTATCAGAGAACAAGTCAATAAACTATTAATGAAATTCTGTCACTGCTGAGGATAACAATTTTCTAAATCATTATTAGTTATTTTAAACACATCTATAAGGAGATTAAAAATAAATAGAATCAATAAAGAATTAATTTGAGAAAAGTGTGCTGGCACACTGATAATAAAGCAAATAAGAATATACTGGTTAGATTATTTTTATAGGGAAAAGTAATTGAAATAAGTCTCTAAGAGCCAGTTTGATTTTGATGGTGGCAGTAGATATTAAATGTAAATAATCAGTTTATCCAAAGTTTTCACTTTTCAATAGACTGAGCCCTAGGTAACCCAGAATCAGAATTAATTAGTAATATTTCATTTTTAATACTTTCAATTTGACTGGAACCCAAAGTCTACTGCTACATCCTAGTCAGTTCATGGTTATGCTTAGATAATACACATGCATTAATGTTTTTACTCTGTAATATAAATTAAATATGAAACTACTGTAAGTTACCTTGATAATATGTAGCATGTTCACTTGAAATGAGTATCATTAAGCAGGACATTTGGTGACAATAATCTGACCTCTCCTGATATGATTAAACTGCCTGATAAAAAGCCAGTCATTGTAGAAAACTCCAGGATATTGTCCAATTAAAACATCCAGATGAAGTATGTGCACATAAAGCATTTTACCTATAATATACTAAGGAAATAGTAACCTCAGATAGTTTCAAATTATATTACACATACTGATTTTATAGACTAACAATCTTTCTAGTTTTCATATTCCTAGTTCAAAAATATCTATAATAGTTGTATTTGCAGCAGTAGAAAGGGGAAAAAAAATGTTAACTCACATGGACAATACATCTGGAGGTATAGACAGATATCTACATGTGGATAGATAAATGAGATATAGTTTGATTTTGAAGAGCACTACTTTAGTGTTTTGAGGTATGGGGACCAGAATGAATTACAAATTGTATCACTGACTGATATAATATGGAAAAGAATTTTATGGCTTAAGATGAGAATTTTTTTTTTTTTTTTTTTTTTTTTGCGGTACTAAGGATGGAACCCGGGGGCATTCTACCTCTGAGTTACAGCCCCAGCCCTATTTTTTATTCTTTATTTTGAAACAGGGTCTCACTAAGTTGCAGAGGGCCTCACCAAGTAGCTGAGGCTGGCCGAGAACCTGGATCCTCTAGTCTCAGCTTCCCAAATGCTGGGATTACAAGCGTGTGCCACCACGCCCGGCTCAAGATGAGAATCTTAATGGATAATTTTAAGATACAAATGTGGTAAGGCAGGTGACTTCCTTATGAGAGGCTGGGATATGAAGTTAAGGATTCCCCATTTTTAAATCTTTAAACTCTTATATACCGAATATAATTACTGGTATTGCTTTGCTCTTTCTCCAAAACATCCATGTGGTTGGGTACAGTGACGTGGGACTGAAGAACATGATGGAGGAGTGCCTGTAATCCAGGTCTTCAGAATTTGGATTTAGCAAGTTATAGGAAGGAAAGCAAAATATTTCAGAGGGTGTGGATGTAGCATTTGACATTATAGGATGGGGCTCATCACTCAATTAATGTTTGGCTCTGTAACCACTATGGATTGGATATTTACATTTCCCAGTTTGAAAATTGAAATCCTAATCCCCAAAGTGATAGGATTAGGAGGTGGGGCTTTAGGGTGATTAGGTCATAAGAATGGGGTGCTCATGAAAGAGATTAAGTGTCCTTATAGAAAGATAAGAGCAAGCTTGCCTTTTCTCTCTCTGTTCTCTGCCAGTGAGGCTATGAAGAAGAGAAGTTAGCTGTCTACAACCCTGAAGAGGGCCATCCTCACAGTTCAATCATTCTAATCTTGGACTTCTACCCTCTAGAGCTGTGAGTGATAGTTGTCTGTTGTTTATGAGACATTCAGCCTATGGCAATTTGTTACAGTGGCCCAAATTAAGAAGGTAAGGTAACCTTAGACAAGTAATTGAACTCTTCAATTTTTTATTTTTGACATGTAAGAAGAAATTAATAAAATTTCTTAGCTTGCTTGAATCATCTATTGTAAAGATTAAAGTAATACATTTAAAGTGTTCCTGGAAAGTAGGTTTTTATCAGGACTTATGATGTGGGTACAGTGAGAAATGGAGGTATGAGTGTAGTTTGAAAGGAAAAAATTGGAAAGCTGAGAAGAAGAAAGAAAAAGTAGGGGGAAAGAGTGAGCAGTTTATATTTAATATTTATTTTCCTTCACATACTTCAGCTATGATGCTATGATCCACTTTTTTCTTCCATCATTACACTGACAATACCCACCAGCACCACCAACAACAAATAGTTCCATTAAATATTGTGTGACCTTCTAGTAAAGAAATCAATGCAATCCTCTTCTGGTGCTTCCTCAACTTGCCTCTGCTACATATGACTTTCTTGACCATTGTCCTTTCTATTTCTGTCTTCTGGTTCTCTTTCAATACCAGCTTTGACTTCTTAAATGCCACTACCCATTCCTCAAAGATTTTGCTTTGGACAGTTTTAATTACATTTTATTTTATTCTATTCATCTTATCTCACTAAAGGAGATCACATGACCCTGGGGGATTAGGAAAGATATGTGTAAAGAAAAAATAAGAGTCTAACCTTTGGAGAATTTTATTTTAGTACAGAATATAAAACCCCCAATTTTTCATTTTACTATTTTTTATTTTGTCAACTTACATGATCTGAGGCTTTAAAAATATCTAATGAAGATGAATTTCACATATTTATCTCAACTTTCAACCTCTCTCCCAAACTCTAGGCTCAAATTCCAAAGCCTCAGGACATACTTCCATGGATTCCCCATTAGCTTATCAATTTCACTATGTTGATGACTGTAATCTCATTATGATTCTTCCTTTGCTGAGCTCAGTTAGTAAACACATGATCCTTCCTGTTACTAAGAGTATAAACCTTCAGGGTTTTTCCCCCTTGCCTGAATCACTCAAAGCACTCTTGAGATCTTCTTCAGGCAAATCTCTTATCTTCACGCTCCATTCTTTTTCTACTAGTCACTAACTCACATCAGACTTTCTTTCTTCCTCAAATCAGACAATTAGAATAGGCACAACTGCCTCTCTGGTCTTTATTATCCTCCTCTCATTAATTAACTCATTCATTCATTCATTCATTCATTTATGTAATGGTGATAGAATCCAGGGGGAATTCTACCTTTGAGCTACACCTTACACCTCCAGTCCTATTTTATTCTTTTTTATTTTGAAACGGGATCTCACTAAGTTGCAGAGAACCTCACTTAGTTACTGATGATGGCCATGAGCCTTCAATCCTCCTTTCTCGGCCTCCAAAGTACTGGGATCATAAGTATATGCCATCACACTAGGCTTATTTACTCCTTTTATGATTCCTCTTTAATTTTTGTAAAGTATAATTCTAGTCATGTATTATCTGTTCAAAGACTTCTCCCTAAATTATAGCCTATAAAATAAACTCTGGTGTCTTTCTCCAAAACTGAAATTTGGCCCAACTCTTTTGACCATCATTGACCTAACTCTTCTTTTTTTATACTTTTGTCATTTTCTTCATGGTTTTTTTTTGGGGGGGTACTGGGAATTGAACCCTAGGCGCTCTATCTCTGAGCTGCACTCCCATCTCTTTTGATTATTTATTTATTTATTTATTTATTTATTTATTTATTTATTTATTTATTTATTTAATGTGGTACTGGGAATTGAACCCAGAGGCATTCTACCTTCAAGCTGTACCGCCAGACCAATTTTATTTTTTATTTGAAAACAGGGTCTCACTAGGCTGATGAGAGTCTGACTACTTGCTGAGGCTGCCCTAGAACCTGTGATCCTCCTGTTTCAGCCTCCCAAGTACAGGGATTACAAGCATGTGCCACCATGCCCGGCTGATTATTTATTTTAAAATAGGATCTTTCTAAGTTGCCGAATGTCTCAGTGATGTGTTCTATCTTTTCAGCAATAATTGTCAATTCTGGGCCTTTCAGAGTTAAATGTCTTTACGTATATTGTCTTTTAGCGCAACCTAAAATGTCTTTGTCTGGCTCTATATAATGAAGTCCTAATTCTTTTTGTTTCCTTCCTCTCCTGGTGGTGAGAATTACACCTAGATTCTCATATATGCTAGGCAAAGTCTCTACCACTCTGCTACACTCCAAGCCATGATCTAGATAGTCTTCAAATGTCAACTCAAATTTCTCTTTCCCATCTCTTCTTCCAGTTAAATTTCTTTCTGAATTCCTAGAGACTTGTTCCTCCCCTTATTTATGTAGCCATAGATTATTATTAGTAACTTATCTGTCCTTATTCGTCCAGGTGAAAGTTGGAACCCTAGAATAGGAACACTTTTGTTGGTTTTAGATAAAGTTAGTAAGGATAGATTATTGAAATGCGAAACGATCTTTGAAAAGCCTTACTGAAGAATGCAGTGGTACACCCTCATATCTCTCTCTCTCTCTCTCTCTCTCTCTCTCTCTCTCTCTCTCTCTCTCTCTCTCTCTCTCTCTCTCTTTCTCTCTCTCTCTCTCTAACTGCTCTCCAGACAGCTTCATCTACTACATATACAATCTTGGCTTTAGAAAGCATAAAGCAGTTATATGCTGAGTATAACAAACTATATCCTGCAGAACACAGCTCTTCCCTGAACCATCAATTCCACCTGGATAGTATACAGGTATTGCAAACTTAGTTCCTGTGAATATCAACTTCCTCTCAAGACTTGATTTCTCTTCCTGAATTTCCCTGTTTGTTGGTGGTACCAATATTCAACTATCTGCCGATGGAAAAACCTGAAACTACTTTAGGGCATCCCCTCTGCTAGTGATCTGAATATGTCCCTCCAAAATTCATATTGAAACTGAAATGCCAATGTAATAACATTACAAAGTGAGGCATTTAGGAGGTGATAGTGATGAGAGAGGAGCCCTCACATATGGGCTTAATGCCCTTATAAGAGGGTTGAGAAGCCAAGAGTAATGGTACATGTTTGAAATCCCAGTACTTGGGAGGCTGAGACAGGAGGATTGCAGGCTTGAGGCCAGCTTCAGCAACTTAGCAAGGCTCTTTGCAACTTAGTGAGACCTTATTTCAAGATAAAATATAAGATAGGGCTAGGGGTGTAGCTCAAAGGTAGAATGCACCTGGGTTCAATCCCCAGTAACTAACAAAAATAGCACACACACACACATACACACACACACACAAATGGGTTGAGAGATTTAGCTTGTCCATCACTTCTACTTTGTGAGGACTCAGCAAGAGGTGCCATCTTGGGTGCCTAGGGGAAGCCCTCACTAGACACAGATTCTGCTGTCTCATTGATTTCAGATTTCTCAGCTCCAGAAGTTTGAGAAACAAATTTCTACTAATTATAAGTTACAAAGTCTAAGATATTTTGTTATAGCAACCTGAAAATGGACCCAAACACCTTTTTTTTCCTTCACCTCTCACATCCTGCATATTTTGTCTCTTAAATATTTTCCTAGCAAGTCTCTTCTACTTTGCCACTGAAGCACTTTCTTGGTTCAGGTCTTTGGTACTCAATACCTGAACTCTTAGCCACATTTCTTTGTTCTGATTTATTTCTTCTAAAATTCCCATGACTTTTTCAAAACTTCATTAAAAGTACAAATGCAACGCTGACTTACCTGCTTCAGATTCTTCTGCAGTTTCCTATCATCTATAGTCGAATTCAATTTCTTCAACACATATGAATGGCATTCCACGTCCTTCCTTTCTGTCTCCTTTGGACTCATTTCTGTTTACTCTTGTCTTACACCTCCTGATTTGGCTACTCAAATTCCACACACTTCCTCCCCCTTGACACTGTTCATTGTGTTCCTTATTCCTGGCTTGTCTTTTCGTCTATTCACATCACTTCTTTCTCCCTCCTAACCCTTCCACTTTGCTAACATACATGTGCCCTAGTTCTATATAAGCTGTTACATTCCCTGGGAAGTTTTTCTAAAACTTCCAGAATTGAGTTAAATTCCCCCCTTACTCTCATTTATGTTATCCCAACCTTCTATTTTGACTATGATGCTTATATATATCCTTTGAGAAAAAGAGTTGAATTTTCTTAAGAGTGAATAACATCCTAGCTATTTTTGAGTCCACAGTAATTCATTAAGTAGGTGTTTAATAAAGGTTTATTGGAATAAAAAAGGGCATGGAAAAAAGTAATGAATTGAAAAAAAAAAAGAAGTAATGAATTGCCATATATTGGCATAGTTGGCTGACTTGTTGGAAGAATTACTCTGGCTACAGAACAGAGCTTTCTAAATGTGTATTCCACGGAAGTGATGCTGTGTTTTGAGCTAGGGAGAGAAATTGGCTTGCTGATTCTTGTTTTCCAACTGCAAAGTGTACTGGCAATCTAAAATTTCATATTTTAACTTTCTAATTTGTTCCACACAGAGCCAAGAACTTTCAGAAACTGGATGAAACATTCCACCTGCTTCAGAGAAATTTTTCCTAGTTACAGTTTATACTAATAAGACAGATACAATTAACATGTAGGCAAAATTTATAAAAGGAAAACTTGACTATTATAGTTAAAAGAAGCCTAAAGAAGCATATGTTCTCCCTAATATGCGGATGCTAGGGAGAAGATGGGGCATAGGAGGGTCTCCAGATGAAAAGGAGAGATCCTCGATAAGCAAAGAGGTTGATTTAATTGTAGTGGATGCATGGGGCAGAGGGACACCCTAAGGCACATGATGTACTTACACAATCATATCAAGGTCACTCACTGAAGTGAACCTGAGGGGGAGGGAGGGGGAGGGAATGGGGTGGGAATTGGGGAAGGGGTCAAATGAGAATTGTGTGCAAATATGTTGTTAACAACTTGTCCTTAACAAAGATGTATGCTATATTGCACGAATTACTACAATAAAAAAAAGAAGCCTACCTCTTTCTTTATTTACTTACTTACTTATTTATTCATTTACTATTTTTGTACTGGAGTTTGAACTCAAAGTATGAACTCAAGTGTGCCTCTGAGACACACTTCCAGGCATATTTTATTTTTTGTTTGAAATAGGGTCTTACTAGCTTGCTGAGAATCTCACTAAATTATTGATCCTCCAGTTTCAGTCTCCCAAGTACTGTAATTACAGGCAGGCACCAAAAAGACAGGCTATGGCTCCTCATTTAAATGTGATTGTTTCAATAGATAATCAATCTTTTATTTCTTACTACTTTTGTTGAGAAATTTTCTTTATCTTATATCCAATGAAATGCTCCATTACTTTCTTCATATTTAACTATTTTTAAGAAAATAAATTATATAATCCTTTCCATTATGAGGCCATCTACACAAGAGAAACTTTAATATATATGAAAAATTAAGTGCTTGAGATGAATTAATCCATAAGCATTCAATAGTTGTTGATTCTTTTTGAATGTCAAAATAGCTTTGATTTACATATTTAAATTTGCCAAATCATTAGCCTATAATGTAATGGCACTTGGTATTATTCAAAGGGAATACAACAAACTAAGCTCTTAATGGTGTAAAATTGACTACAATACTGGAAATGATTTCACATAATCGCCAGAAAGAGCTAAATAAAAATGATTTATTGACAATACATTTGAGTGTGTAACAGCTTCTATAGGTCTTGTTTAAAACACCCAATTAATGTTTCTATGTGGTGCAGTAATTATTACTGTGCCCTTGAAAACTGCTGCATGGGGAAGCCTCTCCCTCAGTGATGTGACCAGTGAGAGGCAGGTTTTCAGACACATCAAGAAGAATGTGCCTGATTTCTAGTCTTCACTCTTGAGATGTCCAAATGCATCCTTGGGGATTGTAGTTTGAGTACCAGTATTTCAATTCCTGTATCTTATGCATACTTCCCCTGGGTCATCTCCAGCGCCTCAAACTCTGAGAAGAAATAGTTACTTTCTTATTTTAAAATGTCTAATCTTAATCTCTCACAGGTGCGGTGCTTCTTTTTTTTTTTTTTTTTTTTTGCTAATATACACTGAAAATAAACTTCTAGAAAACAATATTAAATCCAAAGACAAATTATACTTTCAATTTTTAAATTACTACTATTGATTCCACAAATAAAATTTCTCTACCAAAGTGCTATAACCCTTTCTTAGGCTGGTGTTTAATTTCTATGTTTATTTCACTGATGACCAGTAACAAAGTTCTCTAACTCCCCCTCCCCCCCAATCAAGCTACAAACTGTACTTGAAACACACTGAATTAAAACTTGACTTTAATTCACAGAGGCAGGTCTGGAAATGGAAACATTTTCTACCTAGTTTTCTGAAGGTTTTTAAAAGCATCATTATTAGGGGAAAAAATTCAAGCACTGTATATTGACAATGGCCCTTAGATCTCTTTCAAATCTTCTAAAACAAGGCATACTTCTGGCTATTGTTTTTCAGGGTTCCCAGTCAAGTAATTGTTGAATAAGGCTCAGTGGTGACAGTGTTGTTTAGTTACTTGATATCAATATACTTCTATTAACCCTGACAAATTCTTCATATTCTCAGTCAAATCTTCAAAGGAACAATTCCCTAAATATGCTTAAACATGCAGTTTAGTGTATAAGTATTTGGCTTTAGAATGAAGTATCTATTAGCTTCTGCTCTAGGTCATGGCCATCCTGGTCAGCCATTACATATAGAAAAAAATGCACACCATGATACAAAAGAAGTAGCAGAAAGAGAAGGAACAGCAGAAGAAAATACACACAAAAAGGACGCATCAGGACCAAGCTGCCAAGTGCCCACTAGCTGACAAACTTATAGCCAATTCTCAGTGGCCAGCAATGTACAGAGAAATACGCTGTCCTAAATCACTGTGTATATATGGGTGTATTTATATATGTGAATATAGATCAATACAGTTGGCTCTCTGTATCTGTAAATTCTACAACCTAGATTCAACAAATCACAGACATAAAATATTTGGAGGAAAAAATCACTCTGTTCTGAAACATGCACTCTTTTCCCCTGTCATTATTCCTTACATAATAAAGTATAATAACTATTTACAAAGAATTGACATTGTATTATGTATTGCAATAATCCAGAGATTATTTAAAGTATAGAGGAAAATTTCATAGTTACAAGCAAATGTTACACCATATTATAGAAGGCACTTGGGCATCCAAGTATTTTGGTATATTGCAAAAGGATAGTGGAACAAATACCCCATGGGTACTGAGGGATAACTGTATATGCGACATTCTGTAATGGAGTCAATGTGTTATATATACATATATATATATTCTATAGTAATTGTATACATAATGAACATATATATATTTTAAGTAACACACATATATATGTTACTATATATATATATATATATATATATATATAACTGTACATATATTTTTCACTTGCATGTTCCTCAGGATTATTGAAAATATATCAGAAACAAATAGTCTTATGATAAATCAACATGACATTGATTATCTGAAATGAATATCTCAAATCTAGATTTTTTTCTAAGCTGTAGAACTGCATATTCAAGTGTAACTCTATACTTACCCCTCTTAGATGTGTCTAAGAGAACTGAAATGTCAGTATGCCCAAAGCTGAACTCCTCACTGGCTTCTCTAACTCAGTTTTTCTAATGTACCCTCTATCAGAGGCTGTACACTAGGAATTTATTTTAGAGAAATTCAAACCATCATTACAACTTTCTTTATGAGAACATGGTAATGTTTAATAAAAAAATAATAATAAACAACCCAACAGTTATTCAGTGAAATATTATTGAACTTTAAAATGAATCAGATAGGTATTTATATCCTGACATAGAAAAATGTGATCCAAAACACATTGCATTGTTATTTTAAAAAAGATAAACTTAAAGGCACAAAGTAAGATCGAATTTTATTCCATAAGAATAATATAACCTGATAATTTATACATAGATCAAAACATTTGGAAGGATACATGTAAAAGACACATATAGTAGCTATGTGTAGATCCTGAGACTATGGAAATGTGCACTTTTGAAAGTATTTCTATAATATATGACTTTTAATAGCACTTTCATTATTTCAAAAAAAAAAAAAAAAAAACCCAGGTAGCTGAAACAAGAAAAAAAAAAAAAAAACAAGAAGAAAAGTCATAAAAAGGTGGACAGGTGAGAGTATGAATCTAAGATAGAAAACGAGAAGAGAGGAAGGAGAAAAATTAAGCAAAAAGATGAACAGAGACTTGATTAGCATGTGAATTGTGGTTCTTGCCAAAGAGAGAAGTGGTTAAAAGACCAAACATTACAAGCTCTAGGCTGCTAACTTTTTATTTTACATAAAGGGAGAGTCAACCACTGGTTAAAATGATGTTGTGAGTGGGACTTAAATGATAACCCTTCACTGCAGACATCACTGATTTCCTAATGCCCTCAGGCACAAAAGCAGTGACTGCAGGTTCAAGGCTGCCAGAGTGTCTCAGAGGTCTGAAGTTTTCGAAGAGAGAAATGAGAAATGATGTACCATTAGTCAGTAGTTTGAAGTTGCTAAAAACTTTAAGAATAAAAAGTAATGAGCCTTGCAGTTGTCCATAAAGTTGGAAGCATTTTTTCTTATTTTGAACAGTCATTTTCTCCTACCAGTGACTCCTATTTGATGTCAATAAAAATACCAGACAGCTCTGGTATTTTGGGCTCATTTTAATGTGTCTTTATAGGCAATACTTCAAAATAAATAGAGGTAATGTATTCATCAAGAGAAGAGATTAATAGTGCTATGTGTAGTATTTTTGAGGGATTACTATTATTATTATTAGGAAAAAGCCACATAAAGGCTAAGGGCATTGATTACATTTCAGGGAACAACGGCTATAATAACATTCTGATGGCAAAACAAAATATTAAATATTTTCATGGCAGTTTTAGCTAACTTTGATCCTTAAAAATAATCAATGAACATTTACTTGCTGAGAGCTACTGTGGAAGTATAGTTGCTATCACTAATGTTGCAGTAAGATCACTAAGCAAAACTCTTCAGGCTTAATGTTTAGTAGCAAGCTTTTCTTGATAAAATGCTCTGCCACCATCAACTTATTATATGCCCTTTCTAGGTTTTACTGTTTGTATTTCATTGATTTTATTTAGAATATATAGACATTTTTGAATAATAAAATTAAATAAAGTCATCAAACATTCATATGATCAAAGCAAAGTAACATGTCATCATTAAATCAAAAATGCCTAAGGAATTATTCTGTTTATTCTTAAAGCAATTATTTTTATAAATACACTGTTGTTATATAATACAATTGTATTAATGTATTTTAGAGACTTTTGTATAAGTAATATGATTAATTGTAATCTGATGATTATAATGCACCAATAAAAAATTATGAATAAGCCAGGTGTGGTGGTGCATACTTGTAATCTCAGTACTTGAGAGGCAAAGACAGGAAATTACTGGTTCAAGGACAACCTTAGCAAATAATAAGACTTTTAAGAACTTAGCAAGACCCTGTTTCAAAATAAAATAAAAAATAGTTCTCGAGGTATAGTTTGGAGGTAGAATGTACCTGGGTTCAATTCCCAGTAACACACACACACACACACACAGCTTATAAATGTAATTTATAGCATGTAATTTTATAGTACCTGATTTTTTCATTCAATTTTATATTAAGATTAAAATTAAGATTAAATTCTGTCTGCTTTTATTTAGCTATAGTTCATTCTTTTTTTTTTTTTTTTTTTTTGCAGTACTAGGGATCAAACCCAGGGGTACTCTATCTTAAGCTACATCCCCAGCCCTAATTTTTATTTTGAAACAGGGTTTCATTAAGTTGTGGAGGGCCTCACTTAGTAGCTGAGGCTGGCTGTGAACCCAGATCCTCCTGTCTCAGTCTCCCAAGTACAGGGATTACAAGCCTGCGTCACCACGCCCGGCTAGTTCATGCATTTTCATGATTTAATATAATATAACATAACTTGATATAGGTCATTGTTAAGCAGTCTATAATTAGCTCTTCATTGTACTGTCAATGGATTTTTTTTCCTATTCTATTATGGTAAAACTAGGCAACTCGACCCCTGGAAATAGTAATACAAAATATTCTTGCATATGTAAACCAGAAAGGTACTTAGCCATACTATTTATAAAAGAAAAAGAAAACACTCAGCAATGTTGCTTTTCACTGTAACTAAAGGAATTCGTCAGAACTACTAAACATTTCTATGCATACACCTGTTGTGAAATCAAGTGAATATTAAGATACCATTATTTTTATTTTAACTTTGTTATCTATCTATCTATCTATCTATCTATCTATCTATCTATCTATCTATCTATCATTATATTTAAGGAAACTGTATTCAAGAAAAAAATTTCTGTGTTCACTTTTCTCCACCCATACTGTTAGCACACTATGATTACCATTATCTGAAATATATACCGAGTAAATCTTTATCTCTGTGTCAGTTCTGAACAAAGCACATTTTATGACTGCTAGCTCCATTTTCATTCAATTATTTTCCATTTCCTTCCAAATGTGCAGGGATCTTGCCACCCTTTGACATTCTTATATCCCAAGCACTCTGGAGACTGACTAATTTACAGTAGCTTGTTCATAAACTTTTTGGATGCAGAAGGCATCATCTGTGTGGTACTGCTGTATTATAGTGGCTGATTATCACACATGGGTTTCTGAAAGTGTCTGTTATATTTGGACTATGGGTCCAATGATTAAAACATATTCTACAATAATGCTATGCTTGAATTTCATTGAATGTAATAGCCCTATCTTCTGTGATAAAATGCAAAAGGATATCATTTTATCATTCATAAAGTACATCTGTAGTTAACTCAATCCTCCTTTTATACTCTGCCAAGAAAATAACAACTTTTTTTTTGCTGGAAAATGTAAAACTCAAGCCAAAATGGGGCATCTATCTATTTCAGACGTCTCCTGGTGATTATTGGGGCCCTCATTAATGATGGCTTTGTAAGGGAAGAGGTAATTGCTGACATACATAACGCAGAAGGGTCAATGAGGAAAATGAGCAGTAATGAATATTCACTTTGAAGCTTGCCTGACAGAGTGCTTAGAGCACAGAAAGTTGAAGAACTACTCTGACTAGGACTGATAAATGAGATTCCTTTCCTGACCCTCACTTCCATCAGTACTTAAGCAATATCACTCTTAATACTTCAGTTTGGGAGTTTTGCCTCTAAAAGTCAAAGATTTATGGTGAGTGAAAATCTCCATATTAAAAAAGTAAGAGGAGATCCAGATGATACCCACTTTTGACCACTATAATTAATAGCAGAATCTTCAGTGGTAACTAATTGAATGGAGGTCAGCGTGTTGCCATGGTAATGTCCTAGCCAAGCAATTTTACCCATTTTCCAGTCTGCTGCCCCTTTGCATAACTGAAGTTATAAAATGCTTTAATTGCAAGATTTGCAAATGATGCAACATCTGGGCTCAAATTTACATATAAAGGGAGAAGTTTAATGGAGTTATTAGCATATCTGTGTGAACTCAATTTTTATATTTAATTATGAAACCTGCGGTTTCGCTGATGAACTCACTATATGTTATAGAAAAGAAAGCAGTATAGTTAGATAAAAAAAAATCAGCAAGTGAAATTTCTTCATTTGATTCTAGAAACTACAATTTGTTTTTTTTAAAAATGGCTTTCTGCTTTTTTAAGTGATTTGAGAAACTTGAAATGGCAGAACTCACTAAACACCTAAAAACCTGAATCATTCTCATGACTCTATATATTAAAATAAAGTTGTTTAAAAATGGAAACAGAGCATGGTTTAAAAAAATCAGCTAAATTCAGTACTAGTATTGCATGTAAAATAGTGAGTTACTTTGCCCTTGTAATAATAATAAGCATGTAATAATACTCATATTTAATTATAAGCATGGGAAATTCCCTATGACTATATTGCCCCAAGGGAAGAAAATAATATATGGGTTTCATGAATTAACTAATTCATACATAATACAGATAAGTGACATCTTTATAATAATATTTTCCTAAGGAAAGTAGGATATAAGAGTTGGTGCTTGACATCATTTGGTATATATAAAATAAAATAATAAGAAAAAATCTTGTTATTTGTTTTATGTAAAGAACCAGAACAAAATAAAACAAAAAATCAAAATGGCATCATCTGAGTCAAGATTTATATCGTCTATGAGGTCAGAAATGAACTTTCTCAAAGAACCTAACAACATTTTTAATAGTGCAAAAGTATGGCATGTATTTTAACCAACACAATAATTAGGAGATGGAACTAATTTATAGATACTATAGGCAGAATACTATTGAAAACTAGGAAGAATAGTGCTAGAATTAAAAATGGAAACAAAGGTCATAACCCTTCATTATGTTTCTAATGTATTACTCTTCATTTCCCAAGCATCTGTTGACTTTTCCAGTAAAATTGTGTGCCTAGGGCATCTTTTCCCACCAAAATCATGACTTTCAGCTTTGTTGTCTGGGATGCTGACTCAGCTAATTATCTGAGCTATCCTACCTCCAAATTTCAATGTTTACAGAAAAGTCAGGTTACAGAATGCACACACACACACACACCCCAATGTGTTGAAGCTACACAGGCTGAAACATAAAGATATAAATTTAGTCACATATGTCTTATACTGTTAAATTGCACTAAATATAGCCTTTGTATGTATTAAATATTTCATGAGAATGTTATTCTAGAGGAAAATATCTAAATGTAAGGCACACAGTAAGGCACAAAGGGTATAGAACGCAGTGTCCAGAGAACTGGATTCAAATCTCAGCTTTTCCCATATAGAACTGAGTGAACACAGGCACATAGTTCAACAGCCTAATAGAGTATCTCCATCTATAAAGTGAGATTGTTAATACCCACTAAACATCTTGTCACAGAAGTTTAATGTGCATGAAGTCTGTAGCAAGATATCCAGTACATAATAACCCTCACATAATATTACATAATATAATTATAATTATGCACCTCATTTGTGGGTATAGCTACTACCTCTGATAGAAGTGATTGAAATTGGTCAGGGAAAGATAAAATCATGGCTGCCTCGTAATTCTGAATTAGCCTATGATCTCCTAATGAGAACATAGTCGTTTAGTAATAGCCAATTTGCTGGAAATGAAGCTACTTTGAAATTTCCTCTATACCCATATTTTTTCACTGCTGTAGTAAATTTTCTTGCTCTTGGGCTATGAGACATCCTGCAGGGAGCAACAGCCTCCATTTGGTAAGGCAAAAGTACTAGAAATATATCCTCCAGAAGAGGCTGTGAGCAGAGAAGAGGAGGTACTTGGTTAAGATCAAATAATAGCTTAAGAGAAAAAGAGAAAGGGAGAGAAAAGTGGAGAACTAAGAATAGGTCCAATAAATCTGTAGGTAGCCCAAGGGTAGCTAGAATCCACACAAAATATAAGGCAAAATCATTCTTCAAATGAATATCAAAGAAATTTAAAGGGGGAGGCAGAAGAGATTAAGTAGTTCTAAAGAGAAACATTACCATGGCATACTGTTGTCAAATGTAACTAATTTTTCCTTTCACTAACTTTTTACTTCCTCATTTTTTTTTTTTTTTTTTTGCGGTACTGGGGACTGAACTCAGGGGCATTCTACCTCCGAGCTATACCCCCAGCCCTATTTTTTTTATTCTTTATTTTGAAACCGGGTCTCACTAGGTTGCGGAGTGCCTGACTAGGTAGCTGAGGCTGGCCGCGAACCCGGATCCTCTGGTCTCAGCCTCCCGAATGCTGGGATTACAAGCGTGCGCCACCACGCCCGGCTTACTTCCTCATTTTTAAAAATTTGTCTTGTTCAAAAAAATAGAAGCTGGGTGTGGTGGCGCACGCTTGTAATCCCAGCATTTGGGAGGCTGAGACCGGAGGATCCAGGTTCGCAGCCAGGCTTAGCTACCTAGTGAGGCCCTCCGCAACCTAGTGAGACCCTGTTTCAAAATAAAGAATAAAAAATAGGGCCGGGGGTATAGCTCGGAGGTAGAATGTCCCTGAGTTCAATCCCCAGTACCAAAAAAAAAAAAAAAAAATAGCCCATCATTAGGGCTAGAGGGTCACTATGTCAATATACATGGAGTTGCCAGTCATCTTTTTCATTTAGTGCATATGGTAACTAAGAAAACAAATTCAGACAATTGATGCAGCAAATATAGTTCAATCAGCTTCTGTTTATTCTAAGCTTTGAAGAGAGAGAGAGAGAGAGAGAGAGAGAGAGAGAGAGAGAGAGAGAGAGAGAGATCAGAATCTCTGTTCTTGCAGGATTCATAGTCTCCTGAAAGGTGAGCATCAGCCTGGCCTGGCCACCTGAGCATACCTCATTAGACTACAGTCAAGGACAGGCATCTCACCACCCCAAAAGAAAGATCTTTATCCTGTGATACTTTATAGAATTATCAGGAAAATAGAGCACTTGTCTTTCAGGAGCTGGAACCAGAATATTTTAGTTTCTGAGGGCCATCTTTGCCACTGAGTGAAAATATTCTTCGTAGGGATGATAGAGAAGTTAAGCTGAGAGATACAAATGCTAACACTTTGAAAATCTTAATATGCATTATATGTATTAAACCATCATAAAATTGATTTAGAATTTGTAAGGGTGAAATACACAGATGGCCACACATTAACTTTGTTTAGCAAAATTCTTTAAACAACTAAATTTATGATCCAGTTAATGTGCATGTTTTTACTATACTTTAGCCCCTATTAAAGTGTTCAGGCTTAATTGCTTTTACTATTTTCTATAAATATGAAAAAAACTAAGTGCTGTAAAACCAATATTACTCCAATGGATCATGCAATTCTATTTCTTAGACTGGAGTTTTAGAAATGCTAGCAATTTTGGTGGCTATTTCCACTCCAGAATTCTGCATAAGCACAGTTTGAAGCCACCACACTAAGCCCCATGCCTTGTATGTTTGTGGTAAAAATAGAACTTTTTTTGTGAGCGAAATGTGATGACTTGGAAGTACAGCTACCTGCTTGTACCTTCATGTTGCAAAACTCTCAAATACTTCAACCTGTTAATTATGAGCACATGGAGCTTAGAGTCACCTCACTAGGAATAGAAACATTATCTAAAAAAGAAAGAAAGAAAATCAGAAAGATAAAAAGAAAGAAAAATTTAAAAAAGTAGTTAAGAAGGAATTGTATTTCTGGTTAGCATTCAGTAGTAAAACAAAAACTCATTTTACTGGAGTATAATAAACATGGTGTTAAAACAGCAAGCAAAACTGGGAAGTTATACACAGCAAAATAGTTTAGTGATGCGTTATGAGGAGAGAGAAGGGAATACGGTCCAGGCAGAGGCACCCTGTCCACTTATTATTATTATTTTTGTGTGTGTATGTGTGGTAATGAGGATGGAACCAGGGGCATTCTACCTTTAAGCCACACCCCAGCTCTATTTTTTATTCTTTATTTTGAAACAAGGTCTCACTAAGTTGTGAAGGCCTCAATAAGTAGCTGAGTCTGGCTGCAAACCTGCAGTCCTCCTGTCTCAGCCTCCGAAGTACTGGAATTACAAGTCTGCGCCACCACGCCCATCTCAACCTGTCCATTTATCATCTTCCTGTCATGAGGTGAAAACAGGTGGCCAATCTATTTGTATTTATACGCAACAAATATTTTCACTGACTTTTCAAAAAATATGATTTTCTCTTTTCTCACTTGTCATCTTCCTTCTTTCTATCACACACACAAAAATGTGACTCCCATTCCATGCGGCTCAGACCATGATACCCGAAATATGGCAATTCAAGTACTTAGAATTGAAAGAGATTAGAAAGGCCTCAGAAGCAGGACATTTGATATGAACTTCTCCTGTCCTCCTTTCTCCTTTTTTTTTTTTTTCATTTTTCCTTCAAAGCAGGTCATGGAAAGTAGAATTCCTCTTCTCTAGTATTACTTACACAGTAATACTGTGATACTCAAATAGCTTCTATTTTAAACATATATTCTGAAACCTCATTACATAAAAATTTCTTCAGTAATCAGTGGATATCACTGGATAAAATCCTTACTTCCTTTTAGAAACCAAAGTAATGTTTTTGCTTAAAACATTTCAACTTTCTAACTTTTATTATTTTGGGCCTATCTTAAGCTTTCCTTTTTAAAGCCTATCTTAAAGCTTTCCTTTAATCATGAAGCAGATAGTTATTTTAGGAAAGTGGAATAGTGACACCTAGATTCTTTTAGAAAATCACAAATTCAACAATCCATTCTTGTTATGGGTAGAGCTCTATTCTTCTACAGCATAGTTATCTTGTAGATTAAATAAATTATGCTGATTCTCAAATTACTAGAGTATAAATTCAGAAAATATGACCCTTGAAGACAACATAGCTCTCCAGAGACCCAAATAAATGCAGTTTCTGAATGTGGCTAATTTATAGAATAGCTAAAAATCTAAAAGAATTATTTAAATTGCAAGCTATCAAAACAAAAACAAGCAAAACCCCAAAATATTTTCTAGAAATTGAGCCACATTGTTTTTCCAAATTTTCTTTCTTGTAAAACACTGAGATACTAATCATTTGTATTACCTTCCTACTAGATTGGATTTCAAATCAAGTCAAGAAATCCAAGAGTTTCTACTCCTTCATATATTATATAACTACATCCACACAAGATCATATGCAGCATATCAGAGTAGGAAGCAATACAAAATATTTTATATACTAATACCCTTATTTTCAATTAAGTTGAGAATAGTTACAACAAAACCTTAAATCTTATATCTAAAACATTATAAATATTTTACCATCAAATTTTATAAAGGATAATAGTAAAGGATGATGTGAATTGTTCCATTTATGTTTTTTTAATGCAATCATCTACTCTTTCTTATGATATTTTATATTTTTATTAATTGTTTTGAGATGTTTTAAACCCACAGTAAAGTAAAACACCAGGAAATTTCTACAATAAAACTGATTCCCCATGGATACTAAGAAACAATTATATATAATTATAATTTGCTTATTTTCTGATACTTTTGAGAGCAAGTTGAAAACATAGATGAGTGTACCTTAAACATAGCATTTTATAACCACAATATAATTATTGCACTCAGCATATTTATTACTGATAGAATTACTTAATAGATGATCTACCATTCATATTTCCCTAAGTATAATGTTAATGTTATTTAATACTAATTTAATATTTAATACTGATAATGTTATTTAATACTCTTTGTTTGGTCCAAGATTAAACATGATTCATGCCTTTCTTTTGTTTTATCTTTAGGCCTATTAAATTTAAAATAATTTTCTATATTTAAATTTATTTTAAGTGCTCAAAATATCGATTTTATGCTTTTATTCAAAACTTTTTATGTTTAGAAAATATAAAGAGTCACAGAAAATATTTAAGTTTTAAAGCACCTAAATATTTATTTTAAATGTTTCAAAAATTTCATTATATAATTAGGAGAGCACATAATTATTTTCTACTTTTCTAAGCAAAAATAATAATTTATCTTAAGAGATAATGATGGCTTGTAGAAATAAGCATCAAAGTACACTAATACCCCAAAGTAATACTATCACAATAATGTGAGACTTTAAAAAGATATGTTAACCTCAGGGTTTGTTTTCATTTTGTTTTGAGACAATCTCTCACTATGTTGCTCAGGCTGGTCTAGAACTCATGGGCTCAAGGGATCTTACTGCCTTAGTCTCCCGAGCATCTGGGACTATAATCACTGGAAACCATGCCATGCTTAGAATATGTTTTTGATGTAAATGTATGTAACCCAAACTGTGACTTTTTCTTCCATGGTCAGCTTTGCTGTGATCTAGAACCTTCTTTAGTGTCATAAATAGGTAAATAATAAATCTCCATCTGCAATCCAAATTCTGGAGGCATTTGTGAAGAAAACAAAACAGAACAACAACTTTTATACTATACTTATTTCACAGGATACAGAAGAAAACCTTTCAAACATAAATTTGGACTTTCTTTGCTCAAACTTCTGTTCCTATGACAATTGCCCTGTCTCCCCCTTCTTTTACCTTCCTCATCTCCTCCCCAAGCAAGCTTCTCTCCTTTTGTCTTGCACACATGATTACCAAAATCATGTCTTCTTGCATACTCCACTAATCTAACAAAAATGCAGTAGCAAAGTGCACAATTATGTGTAACTCCACCATGTTAATAGCCTCAAGGTCAAACTGAAATTCACCCTAACTCATGCATTTAGTTGAGGTGTTTCAAACATTTCTTTTCTTATATTTTTTCTATTTTGAATATAATTTGCTAGTTTTTCAGCTGTTAGCTGCTCAGCTCCAGGTCACCTTTTGGTACTCTACTTTTTGATGTTGGAACTGTAGCTCTTGTAGCCATATTTCCACTATGCCCATTGTGGTCTAAGTTTTGCCAATAAAGAATACAGAAGACTGAAAGGCTAGAGGAGAAAGAGTAACCTTGTTTCTTATCATTCCAGGGAGCTTCTTCCCTTTGCATAGCTGTTATTCCTTACTGCATCAGGAGATGAATCTGCACTGCACTTTTGTCCTACACTTGTAGACCTAGCTCAAAACTCCTCTCTCCCCATAATAATTAACAGAAATCTTGCAGCTCACCCTCCTCAAAAGTCTTATTTCCTGTAAGACTCCTCCTGTGACCTCAGAGACACCAGAACAAGACAAGCAGTGCTCCCTTCTCTGAATTTGGCATCTATACATCACTTGCCTGTTTCTAAGCCTCTAAGTCATATCATTCCCAACTAGCCTCTTCTCTTTGCTACATCAGTCACAGTGGTGGTGCTAATTTGTCAAAGTGCTCATTCTGCAGTAACTTACTATTCTTTCTTATCTTTTCCCTTACCTACTCAAAAACTTTATACCTGGTTAAATTTTTTCTGTTAAAGTTTCTTTGTTCAGATGATCCTTGTGATTACTGTATCCTGATTGATTCTCAACTTAAACAACTATATTTATGGTTTACTCATAACTTTCAGAGTGGCCCCTTGGCAGTAGTAAAAAAGTCAATGAAGTTACTGAGCTCATATTGATGTGTGTACATCTATATCACAGAATACTTTGTGTGAGTGTATATGGTACTAGGAATTGAAACTGGGAACATTCTACCTTCAAGCTACATCCTCAGCTCTTTTTACTTTTTGTTTTTGAAACAGGGTATTGCTATGTTGCTGTGGCTATCCTCAAACTTGCTGTCCTCCTGTCTCAGCCTCCCAAGCACTGGGATTATAGGCACACAGCACCACACCCAGATCATACAACACTTTTAATATTTGTTCAGCATTAACTGTATGCCAGGAACTATGTGAAACACTTTACTTGCATATTATATTTAAAACAATTCAATGTAATATTATATAATTACATTTGTACAATTACTAAGAGGCAGATAATATTTGTTATCACATTTATGAGTTAGATAAGTGAAGTTTACAGAAATCAAGTAGCTTACTGGTTTATGGTCCTGGAGCTGTTAAGCAGAGGTGCTGGGATTTGTATTCTGGAGGTTAAACTTGGGAGCCTGTGCTATAACTGCAAGCTATAAAGCCCCAGACCATCCATCTACATCTTAACCTCAGGAAACCTGACATTTTTACACGCACTCAGTCTCCTTTTTGCATACTCTCTCCCCTTCAGCCTTATTTCCACCACTAGTCTATAGATAAGAAAGCCTCTCCAGTTAGTCTTATCTTTTATGTTTAGCAATTCAGGCTTCCTAGGACTACAAGGGGCTCTCCACATGTATGTAAACTTTCTATCATATAGCTGCTTCTCAACCTGATAAAGAATTGACACCAATGGACTCTAAACGGATCATGTCACTTTCCTTAAAGTGTTCCAACAATCCTAGTTACCTTAGGAATCAGATCTAAAGCCCAGAGCCCAGTGATTTAGACCCTCTGTGACCCAAGCCTTAGCTCACCTTCCCTATCCAAGTATTGAATGATCTTCAAATCAAGTCATTGTAAACACAGCCAGGCAACAGTGCTTTGTTCTTTGGTTCTGTGTATCATGTGCAGTTCTAGGTACACTATATAGAATTTGTGAACAAAAGAAGGAATAAAGACTAATACTGGAGTAATTGCTGAATGATATTCTAAACCTTTTTTTGATTTCTGACTTTCCTTAAGTTCTCATCTTCCCTAAATTGCCCTCTCTCTTTATGTTTAAAGTCAAATTCCTTCTTTCTTTTACTCAAATTTGACTCACCAATTTATTGAAAGCCTTTAAATGCATTCTTCAAAAGCTATAACTAATTACCTTGTGGTACTGGGGAATGAACCCAGGGAACTCTTCCCTCTGTGTTATACTCCCAGCCCTATTTTATTTTTTATTTTGAAGCAGAGTAGCATTAAGTTGCTAAGGGTCTTGCTAAATTGCTGAGACTGGTCAGGAACCTGCAATCCTCCTGCCACAGCCTCCCAAACTACTCCCAAACTACATTGCTGTTCCTTTCATAAAGCCTATCTTGAAATCTCCAAATTACAGTTCATTCTCGTTTTTCCCTCTCTCTCTCTCCCCCCCCCCCACTCTCTCTCTCTCCTCCTTTCAGTTGTCTGAAAAAAGTACTGCTTTTCAGAGAGAGAGAGGTCTGAGTTTAGCAGATCCTAAAAAAATTAAGCTCATATATATATCTATGACCATTAGAAGACATTATTTTTATTTCTCTTCCCAGCTCATCTCTAATAAAAAAAAGTTAAGAATCTAAAAAGAAGCACTTTGAAAAATATGAGATTTTAAAATCCTTCCATTCTCTAATAAAATAGGTACATTTTCGATTTTCCAACATCAGCAGAGAGAATTTGCCATCACAAACCTATTGGATTTAAAATAAACTGTTAACCCATTGCAAAGCTTTTAGAATAAGAATTGTCTGTGGTCTCTTGTTTTATTTTCACCTATTTACCAAGAATGCAAAGGAGCACGGAGAGCCTGCAAGCAGATTCTAAAGTCAGCCATGTTTTATTTTTCAAGTCTGCTGTCATTTTCAAGCACTGTGACTGTGCAATTGCACCAAACCCCTTTAATCTGCAGTTTCCTCATAAGTGAAACAAGAAAATTCTGAGTACCCATTGTATCGGGTTGTCATAATGATGGACTGAGACAATGCACCTAAAAGTTTAGCATAATGCCCATCCTATAGTAAGCACACAATTAATGTAAGCTTTTATTAACTGCCTCAGCATCTCCCAGTCCACAGGAAACTGCCCTATACAGCTGTGGATATGGTTAATGGGATTCAGGAATTCAGTTCCAAAATAATGTCAGCTCTTGAATGTCAAGTGTAGAGAAATAAGAATCTATTATTCTTGTGGGGTAGGAGGGGGTGGAGATGGATTATGTGGCTACCCAAAGTATTAATTATGGTGAAGACTTCAAGTTAGTCCTAGGGGAAGGTCGGTGCAAGTGGGAATAGGGTTCGTGATCAGGGGAAGGCAGAAATACATCTATGCAGCTGGTGACACTTTGTGGGTGGCTGTGGTTGTTAAAGTATGTGGAGGACAAGGCTGTCTGAGAAAAAATCAAGGACTCAGGGCATAGCAGAGTTGTAGCAGAGGTTTACAGGACAATAAGTGGTGATCAGATGGATAGAGCTGATAATATAAATCCAATTTTCATCTTTAAATTGTTTTAAAATATTTTCCCCCTGTACTGATTTGTTAACTTCTCTTATGTTTCCATGCCACTTGCTTTCCAAATGTGAATCATTTCAGTCACTGCAGGGTTTGCTAAGGGCATGAGCTTATGGCTTCAGCAGCCTTGGTAAGCAAAGGCTACAAGCTTGGCTATTAAAGGATGGTGGCTGCCATTATTGACCTTAATGGAAAAGAACAGAGGAAATGTGTTGTTAGCCAAAGATAAGGTGAGTAGTGTCACATGTAGTTTTTAATATTTAATGAATCTATATGGGCACAATCCATTATGTGACAATTTAATTATATGACAAAAAAGTTTGATAAATAATATTGTGGTAGGACATCTAATTCATTATTTAACAAAGAAATCAATACTTTCATAAATCATAGTTCTCCACAGATGTACTTTTTTTCACCCTCCAAGTGTGTAAAAACCCTTATTCAAAATCCATAGGTAATTTATTTTCCGGTCAGGACAAGTTTGAATGGAAGTTTAATTGGGCCCAGGACAGACATAAATTCTATTTACTTTTTTTTTAACCATTAAATGGAAAAGCTTTCATTACAAGTACTTTTCAGGAAGCCTTAACCAAATCTGGACAGCATTTTCCTAGTGTGTTTTAAGAGCAGAAAGCAGGAGTAGCAATAAATTATGTATTGAGCTATAACAAAGCACAAACTAATAACAGAAAAATATTTTTGTACTCTCTCCTTTATCCTGGTTTGAATTCAATGCACATTAGGTAAAGAGGTTCTATGTTTTAACATTTTTAGTTTGAAAATACCACAAATTATATATTTATTAAATAATGCTCTCAGGTCAGGACAAATTTTAATTATTTCCATGGAAATAATTAATGATAATAATTACTTCTATCATCATGGAAGAAAATTATTTCTTTCTAGTTTAAAAATTTGAAATTTAGGACATACCTTCTAACATTTAACTTAAATCCCATAGAATTTTTTTTTTATTTACATAACTCACATTTATCTTGTTTGTAATTTAATAGTGACTTATGCTTCCATTGGCTGAATTGCTATACATCACTTTTTTAACCTTAAAATTACAAATATTATTGAAAAGAAGAAAACAATCATATAACATATTTTATTCACGTATTACTGATTGATTACTATATGGAAGTGTACCGTTTAAATTTCTTAAATTCCTCCAAAGAATTACCAGTTTAAAAAAAAACACTATTTTCCAATCATAAAAATGACCTATTTTAATATAGAGTCCTAAACTACTAATTATGTATAACAAATTCAGAGCCAGAGCTCAGCCACCTAAAGCTTTCTTGGAATGTAATAAAATACATTATTAGCAATTTTTCACCTCATCTTAGCAACTTTATTGCATTAGTAACTGTCACATATTTTATTATTAATAATTTCAGTAATGAAGCATAATGGCACTATGGATGCATTTTCATTTTTGAATGCAAATACTCTCATTGAGTTATTTTGTAAGATCCTACTTAATAGTTCCTGGTTGGACATTCAGTTGAAAATTGCCGCAAGAGTATAAAGTTAAGAGTATTTGGCGCTAAATATTATAAAATATGCATTTCTTTTTCCAGTGTTTTTTATGTAATGTTGTAGTTCCCTAGCATGTCAAAGTAGAATTAGGAGCAAGTATAAATATTTTTGAATTACAGGCTCAGACCACATCAAATCACAGCATTTAAGATCTTGAACTGAAGCCAGACTGCTTAGATTTGAATCCCAGTTCTGCAATTTTCTAACTTGGTGATCTTGGACAAGTTTATTAATCTCCTTGTTCTTCAGTTACTTACTCTGTAAAATGAGAACAATAACACCTATCCCCTAGTGCTATTTTTGGAATAATTTTTAATCTTTTAGTTTGAAAAGAATTTTAAGCTTACAAAAATTCTGTAAAAACAGTACAGTTCACATGACTTTATATCATCTTCCTAAAATGTTCATAATCATAGGTTAATTATCAAAATCAGAAAGTTAAAATTAGCATGTTACTATTAACTATACTACAGACCATATTAGAAGGTCACCAGATTTTACCAAAATGTATTGTTTTATTCCAAGATTATATCTATATTACATTTCATTCTTTGTTTCTTTAGTCTTCTTCTGGCCTGAGACAATTCCTCAGGCCTACCTTGAAAGTTCATGACCTTTGAACTTCATGACCTTTGACAATGATTCCAATGATGAAACACACACACACACACACAAAATAATTTGGTATTAGGAATTGAAATCTGAGCTACATCCAAGTCCTTTTTATTTTTTTGAAACAGATTCTCACTAAATTGATGAGGGTCTTGCTAATTTGCTGAGATTGACCTTGAACCTGCAATCCTCCTATCTCAGCCTCTCAAATACTGGGATCACAAGTATAAGCCACCATGCCCTGCTCCAAGGATGAAATCTTAATTTGAGGTTATTTGATACTTTCTAATGGTCATTTTGACCTTATGCATTATTTATATCACAGAGGTGATATTGTATCTTTATCTGTTCATCATATGATCAAGGTATATGATGTTGCCATTTCTTATTACTTGTGGCTGTGTGTGTGTGTGTGTGTGTGTGTGTGTGTGTGTGTGTGTGTGTGACTGGAGAGTGAACTGAGGAGCACTCTGCCTCTGAGCAATATCTCTAGGTCTCTTTCATTTTTTATTTTTGAAACAAGATCTTATTGTGTTGCAGAGTGCCCCACTAAGTTACTGAGGCTGGTCATGAACTTCTGATCCTCCTTTCTCAGCCTCACAAGTACTAGGATTAGAGGTGAGTTCCACCATGCCCAGCTCTGGCTAAGTTAACTTTGATCACATGGTGACAATGTTGTCTGTTACATTTTGTCACTTGTAATGCTTCCATTATTCGCTTTACAATGACTGTCTTTGGATGATATGCTGAAATTATGCACATATTCTGATTCTTTATAAATCTTCACTTATAGATTTTACTATCAATGTGATATATATTATTATGATTTTTCTAATGGTGATTTTTTATTCTTACTTTAATTCTCCCACATTTTTAACTGGATATATTTATAAGGAAGAGTTCCCTACTCTGCATTTATTAAATTATTAATTTATATTAGGCTCATAATTTTGTATTTTATTCCATGAGCTATAATCCAATTTATTATTTATTTTGCTGCTCAAATTGTCTTGGCTTTGGCCACTGCGGTCTTTTCCAGGTTGGCTCCTATGTCCTTTTTACATGTTGTGATTCTTTCTTGAGCATTTTCTCATTTTCTAGTATCATAAGATGTTTCAGGCATTGTATTTGCCTACTGTAGCTTTAGAATTAATATTACTCCAAGAAGGTCTGAGTGTTAGGTATGTTTAATGTCACTGGGGTATAATTGCTTCTGAGTCCTCTCAGCCAACATATGGACACATACTCATACATTTATATCTATTTCTGTGTCTATCTGCTTAAATATTAACAAACCAAACTACAACCTCTGATTCTAGTCTAACACTACCAGGTTCATCCTAGTATTCTCCTTTTTCTTATATGTATATTTTCAGACAATGAAAAACCTGGCTGTAATCATAGAAAAAAGACTCATTTCTTTACTCCTACTGGCAGAAAATACAGTGTGGTTATAAAATTATTAAAGATCGAGTGCCTATAGACTTGTTAAATCAGATCTCTGAATAACAGATGTACTTTGTAGACTATAGCATTTTTCTATTTAATTTCTTTTAGTCTTTGGCCTTACAGTATCTAGTCAATATACTTTTATCTAAAGTGAAGGTATCTCTGTTATGAATGTGTTAGCTGTTGCTATCATTTTTGTAAACTGGTTTCATTAATTCTTTTAAATATTTCAGGGAAAATTTCTCTTTTCTTCAATGTGGGTGGTATGCTGGTGAACAAAACCTTTCTTTTTAAACTCGATGTTCTCAGCATGGCTCCATCAGCAGAAGAGTTTGGTGGTTTGGAGTGAGATGGATCATGGCTTTACTACACTTTTCTCCCTCCACCCAGCCCTGCACAATTCTCCTTCAGTCTTGTTTCCCCTAAAATGGTTACAACAGTATATATTTTGGAGATCTGTTGGAAAACCCATGGTGAGTGTGTAGAAATTCTGTAAACAACAGCTGTTTATTGAAAAGCAGTGAATCACTTCATAGTGACAATTTGTTTTCTGCATTTGGATATGTGGGTATAGGCTTTACTTAAAGTGGGATTCCTTTGTTTAACAAATCCCATGCTGGATACCTTAGTGGTGCTTCAACCTCCAAGAAAATTCACAAGGATTATTCAGGCAGTCTATTTTGCTTTTGAACAGTAGAATTGCTAACGAATTCAAAACAAAGACAAGGGAAAAAAAATGAAATGAAAGGACCTAAATACAGTATATCATCCTGTAGGACTTGATGA
This sequence comes from Graphiurus murinus, assembly GCA_004027655.1. Taxonomy (NCBI): domain Eukaryota; kingdom Metazoa; phylum Chordata; class Mammalia; order Rodentia; family Gliridae; genus Graphiurus; species Graphiurus murinus. The sequence goes on along the minus strand of PVLC010000516.1, from coordinate 160,595 downwards.
GCTGGGGAGAAATTGTCAGAACACTGGTGATTACTATCTATTTTAAAATCTAATGAAAGGGAACCTAAAACTTTGCCTTATCCTAGAGTTAAAATATAGAAATGAGCATAACTAGTCATAAATTATTCTTTTCTTATATACTTAGGATACAAATCAAGCCTAATATATATTAAAAGGTGATAATAGACAGAAAAGACTGATAATAAGCTTAATAAGAACTCATATTTATAATTTTGAGTGTTTTAAAAATAGTAATATCTGTTTTGGATGATTCTAGATAGTCTGCTATTTCTGACAACTTACACTGAAAAGCATTTATAACCAATGGCCTACATTTTCAACAAATAAGCATCTTATATTCACAAACATGAACTGATAATTTGAGACAACATTGACACAAATCTGATTTAAATATTTTTATTCAAAAGTAAATATTTCCCATTACTTTCCTTACTGTGGTATATAAAAAACCCAATTTGACATTCTGGAGCCAGAATTAACAAGAATTGTGAAGTAACATGTTCTTTTGAAATATCGACCAATTATTCCATTGGAATTATTTTGCCCTTCCAATATTTTAAATATTCATGCTCAAAAATGGAATGAGCAACAGGACCATCAGGTAATCAAATTACCATCTTATCAAGGCTAATGATAGGACTGTCGCTTTCATGAATCATCAGTGATTCATTCCACACTGTCGCAAAAACATTCACATGACTTCTGTGGGGGCCTTTCATAACTAGATAAAAATGTCAAGAGGTTATTCAGGCAGAATTCATTTGAACAAAGTTGAAAATTTTAGACTGCATCAAATTTACATGACAATTTTTTATGCTTCCAAACACTTTTTAGAAAAAAATGACATTTTTTTTTAAGAAAAAGTAATCTGGTGATTTTTAATGATATGTCATACTGTAAGAAGATGCAAATTAAGTCAGTTCTATTCAATTATATTAGGTCTTTTAAAATTAATATGTGTGTCCTCGTAATACCACACAAATCCTCAATGATACATCAAGAAACACTGTTATGATAGATTGTACACAAATCAATTGCATCACAAAAATAATCTGTGGATTTTGACAACACTGATTTTAATGAGGATAAACACTGATACTTTTCTAGATTAGTCGCAACCTAGAAAATAACACAAACTTGTTTTGAGAACCTGTTTTGTTAACATATAACATATTTTATATAATAACAGTTATCTTCTACTATCATTTGATGGCTCTTGTATTTCAAATGCTTGCCTTTCACGAAGTTATATGATAGGATGTGTACCTGGAAGAGCAGATTACTATTTCCCAACTTTATACATGCATGTGGGAAAAATTTTTATAAGAACTATCAAATTTAAACTAAAAATTGAGTTTCTCCTCTTACCCACCCCCTACGATGTACCACACCTTCTGTCTGAATTCCTTGATGGGGTATAAGCAAACTGTTTCCTCTAAGAATATTTTATTAGGTTTCATTCCTAAGGCTCTCTGAAGAGAAAAATAAATGTATGTTCACAGTATTTGAATGATCTCTATTTTCATAGTATATAAGTATCTGTGTTCCTGTCTTTCCTCTAAGTCCAGATCAGTTCAGCTAAAATTTCTTTCTCTCTATGCACATCAAAGTCCCCAGGGTTTATCTCTTGCTAGAGGCTTCCTCCTGCTGGTTGCCTCTGAAGTTGCAGTTACTCAAGTCTCCCTGTGCGGTGGCTGCGGCTGCAGCCTGTGATGTAGAATATAGAATTCCTTTCTGCTCTCCAAATTGACCTAGAGATGTGTAAATAACCATGTACACCTATATCTCCCCATTCTTTTTGCACTATTCTGAAGGCATGCCATTTATACATTGTCATTCACCCCCATCCTAAAGCTTCCCTGGATAGCACTATGGCTCGTTCTTCTTGAAATCACTTCCAGTCTTCCCCCAGCTGCTGGCCTGCCATCCCTCTGCCCCTTCTGCTTTGTCCCTCTTCCTCTGAGAACTGGCTGCTGTCAATACTGCTCCTATTGGAACTTCTGAAGATCTAAAATCATCTGTTGCCACCTTACCTGGAGGCAACCTGAATCTCCTGACTTTGTTACAGCTTCTATACTTACTCTGTATACAACACGGAAGAATTACAACCCCAAGACCAGCTCTGGTATCTTCGGAGCCAGGCTTGGGTTACACTGTGGTTGCCTTTATTTACATTTGACCAGAGAATATTCTAGAATACTGCCCAGCAATCCTGCCAGACTCAGATTTGCTTCCAAAGCCTTGAACATATTGTCTCTTCCATGGTTCCTATCATCCTCTGTGACCCTGGATCTGGGTTTCTGGATTCAGGTAAATTCAGATCATTGTGTCAAGTCAGAATGAAGACTCAAAACTCACAATGCTGGTGTTCCTGCCTGCCATTGGAACACCCTTTCTTGGAATTCCTGCCTCTGTTTATGGTTCTATGAGTTTTTCTTGAATACGTAGGCCCATGACACTGTCCCATGTCACTAATCACAACGTTGTCACAGGTGGTTTACAATCCAAATATGATAAACAGATGCCAGTATTAGTCAACCTAATGTGGCATAAATGGCATAGTTCTATCACTTGCTTTTAAACCAAAGAAATTCAAACTACCTTGCCTCCTCCCATATCTGAGAATAATATCTAATAAATTTTGCTTATGTTTTAGTGTCACTACTCCTTTGTCATTTACACAATAATTTTAACTTTTAGTAGGAGAAAATGAGGACAAATGATGCAAATAAATATAAGAAATTATGCATAGTAGTTATTTTTATGATAAAAATGTCATGTGACTCTTGTATGTAAAATAGGTTCAAATGATTAAGTAGATAAATAAGTCTTCAATGTATCATTTCAAAATCATCAATATAAAAACAAAACACTTATAATTCCTGTTGGTTGACCTCAGAATCAACCTCACAGTCTGATGGTTCACTGTCTAACCTGCTTTGATCGAGAGAAGCCCTTGTGTCTCCTGAGCAATTCTAGAAGATTTTTCTAAATCACTGTCAGTGTTCAAGGCTAAGACTTGTGGCCTGTTATAACAGATGATTCTATTAAATCTTAAAATTTTAACACTTCAGAGGCCAATAGAAATTATGTAGCCACCTGCTTCAGAATTAATGAGGAAATATCTACCATCATTCACATCTAAGTTTTTGAAAATCACTATCTTGCAGAAAAAAATAGGATCAAAGTGTATACCTTCTATGAAGATTAGTCAAGACTATCTGAGAAAAATACTGGAGATGGAGGTAGGAAGGCCAAAGGAAGTCAAAGAGCATGAGCACCAGTAGAGATGGTGACTGAGACAGATAAGATTAACGTTTACTAAGCACTTCTTAATTTTTAGACATTGTTCCCAGCCCTTTGGATATCATATATTTTTCAGTTTCCAGAGCAGCCCTGTGATGTAGGTATTATTATTATTAACCCCATTCTATAGAATAGATGAACTGGAATATATCAAGGGCCCAGAAAAGCTGTAGACAAAAGTAAACATTCTATTTTGAGGTATTGAGTTGTATGCAACAAAAATCCCAGCTAACTTTGGCATTACCCCTCCTCCTTGCCCTTGAAAAATCCTTATGATGCCATACAGGTATATAATCCAATATGTAATCCAATATGTAAGAAGATGATAGAGTGATTCACTGAATTAGAGAAGCTAAAGATATAAACTTGAAAAACCAAGAGCAGGACAACATCAGTATTTAGGTAACAGATGCCCTCCCAAAGAAAGGACATTATTTACCCAAGGCCACACAATGGCAAAACAACTCTGAAAATAATCCAGAGTGGTTAATACTTCACACAAATACATCCAATCTTAGGCCCCATTGACATAAGTTTGTTGACACCCACTCAGTAATGCTTGTTAGGGGTCAATGTCACATAGTGGATAGGAGCTGAGGCTGTGGGCATAGAAAGTACATGTTCCTAGCCGGGCGTGGTGGTGCACGCTTGTAATCCCAGCATTCGGGAGGCTGAGACCGGAGGATCCGGGTTCGCGGCCAGCCTCAGCTACCTAGTGAGGCACTCCGCAACTCAGTGAGACTCTGTTTCAAAATAAAGAATAAAAAGGGGCTGGGGGTGTAGCTCGGAGGTAGAATGCCCCTGAGTTCAATCCCCAGTACCGCA
>PVLC010000516.1:65404-156343 GCA_004027655.1 Graphiurus murinus | reverse complement strand
TACATGTTCCTATTTGACCATTTATTATCTGGTTATTCTTGATTAAATGACATTAGGATTCACTGCCTTAGTTCCCTATCAATAAAGTGGGGCTAAGCATTGTGTCTAACTCATAAATGGTGTAGATTAAACAAAGTAATCCATGTAAAACACATAGGAGAGGACCTGGTTTAAACTACCCCTTCCATTTTAGGGGGAGGGTATTGGAAATACATTCCCAGGGGTACAGAGAATTCAATCAGACCATGTTCCTATGTCACAGTTTTACTGCTTGGTTAGTGGTTCCCGCAAGAAGTCTCTCATTACTCTAAGACCTCTTACCTTCCTCATCTTATTTCTCCTTGTTATATTTTTCTTTTTGAGAATGAAGAGGAGGTAGTCAGTGCTTTCCAATGGCCATTTTGCTTCTACTCATTTCCCATTCACCTTTTACACCCAAATAAAACTGACTTTTTTGGCCCAGACTCACAGTAGATTCACATATCATCAGGAGATCTGAAACTACCAGTTATGGCTCCTGAAGAACCTGTATTCCTAATTTCATTACAGAGTTGGGTGATAAACAAATAAAGAAATATTGTCTGTATTGCTGTACAACCTACAGCTCAAAACAACCTGTTTTATAAATTATCTTTCTTTTCATTTTGGTACAATAAATACTATTAAAAACTGGTATTGGTAAATATAACAATTCTGTTCATACTAGTTTCAAGCTATATTCCCATCGGAATTCTTACTTTGAAATTCTGAGCTTAATTAAAATTATAATAATCCTGTAAACATGTTGTGACATCTTGCCCCATGGGTTAAACAAGTAATATTCATTTCAAAGGCACAATGTTATAATGCATTTTTCTTTGTCCTTTCAGCAAGCTGAATAAAAAATGTATTTTCCACAACCTATTCAACTAGAGATTTGATTAACACATTTTTCATTGCATTGTTATCATGACAGCAACAGCTCTTCTAGCAATTTAGCATAATATATGAAAAGATGAGCCATTCAAATATGTTAGTTATTTTTTACCTACATCAAAGTAGATGTCCACACATATGTGATTTTTGTGGACACATGCTAGTACATGTTACATATATTTTTGAAAAATTACATGAGAAATCTACCCATATGATTATATTTCCAGTTAGGATACCATGCAAATTAAAATATTCTCTAGATGATTTGAATCTCATATAGATAGGAGTATACTTAATTTGATAGTTTGACCCATTTCTTGTTATATTATTTTCTGTTTTTAGAGTTCATTTATTTTGCTATTGTTTTCCAAATTTTATGTTATTGATTATATCACATTTGATAGGGATTGCGTTTAACTCAGGTAGCCCCTAATGTCAGAGATATACATTCACAGGTAAGCCCTAGACTCTTCCTTGATATGCTTGAACAGACTGATGCACAAAAGCAAGTAAGGATGGATGACAGCTGAACAGTAGCAAAGGACTGAATCTATCATTTCCTTTCCAGGGTCTATTTGCCAAGTGCTCAAGCAGGACTTATGGATAGTCTCATTTACAGATGAGGACATTATAGGTTTTTACTGATATAAGTGACTTCTCCAATGTTAGGTTGCAAGTTAGTGACAATCATGTTTATAGATCATAGTACCACTTTACAATTGTTTTTATTAGCCTGATGAATGATTCCAGTTTCAAGGGTAGAGAAAGGGAATATGGTATCAGCATCTCACCATACCTCATGGCTACAATGCATCACATATATGAATGAATGAATACATGAATGATAAGGTATTTTGTTAAATGTTTTGCAAAACTATTTCCAGCCAACTAAACAACTTTATCTCAGTTCAAGCAATTCCTGTTATTTTAGTAGCACTTTTCCAAATGTCTCTTTGTACTACCAAGAAGGTTGGAAACCAACATCAAACATTTGCAATCGTATCTTATAGAATTTCCAAATAAAAATGGTAATCTGTTTATAAGGGGGTACTGGGTAACTTGTCTTAAAATTGCCTTTGCAGAAATAGCAAGGATGCTGTTTTTACTTAGATTATACTACTTATCAAGCTTGCTAGTAATATATTTATTCTCTGAAGATGTACATATTTCAAAATTAACTATGGAAAAATTATCTGTGCATAATAAAGATAATTATTACTATATTGAGTGGCTCCGGAGGTCAGTACAAATTTTTGGTGGATTTACTCTTGCTCTCTCTTCAATTCAAGTGACTTCTTCGGAGCCATCTTTGTCATTGGGTACAATTTAACATGATATTTACTAGGATCTAGCTAGTTTCATGTAGTTCACACTGTTTTCCAAATGTCTTATGTTGATTTCAAGGGAATCCAGATAAAAGATGCTATAATAAATGCAATAATGTCATCAATTCTGCAAAAATCACTCCACTTTATGTCAGCTTTGCACATTTGCAACATGTTGGCAGTGATGAATACCAGCACCCAAATTCTAGAATGATGATTTCTCTTAAGCAATTTATGCTTTTTGAATTGTAATTAATAGACACATTGTCCTACCTTTTATTTATTGAGGGAATCTTATGAGATTACACATTTGAAAACTAAATGAAAAAGGAACAGAAGTAATAGGAATCTCTAGATATGGGTAAATTGACTAAAATATACTATCTTGAAGAAAACAATTATTTTGATGAGATATTTGCAACTGTTTAAAGAGGAAACTGTCTTAACATAAAATCACGTATAGAAACTTTTCAAATTGATGAAGAAAAAAGTTCTCTTTTCAGAGAGGAAATGGGATACTAGATAAGACATTATTAGAGAAAATGGAATTGGAAAACAAAACATGTCTTTATCTTAGTGGCTGAAAAATGCACAAATGATATACCTAGTGAAAGAAAACCTACCAGGTAGGAAATGTACTTATATTTAAGGTTTATAAATCATTTTTGGATAAGAACTCAGAGTAAAAGCTATATTTTGTGTCTTTTCTTAAGTCACTTAATGTATAGAGTTTTTATTTTTCTATCCCTAAAGACTTAAAACTACTGTTGTCATAACATATTCAAAGTAACCGATTTCTAGCCATCCATCATCTCTGTGATTTTGGGGTGCATGTCTGTGTGTCTAGACTTAGTTTGGGGATTGCAGCCCAAATTCTTACATGTCAGGAAGGAATATTAAGCAAGAAAAATGTCATTTAGATCTCACAAGGATGAAATTCATGTTCAGAAACATCATTTTCCATACTCCCACTGCAGAAACAATTAATATAGACAAACCAGGGAACACCCCTGAGATGTGCTTCATTTGCACATTGAACTCCTCTTACATTCTCCTTTTCTCTCAAGTACAGCCTTGCAGTGTTTATTATACTTCAACATTTTTTCTTATCAATTTTTGGGAAATCAAATAAAACAATCCTTCAAAGAAATTGGAGCTTAGTAAATGTAAATTTTATTAGTTATGCACAAGGATTCTTAGCTATGTATTAACAGTTTAAGGGATTAGAGAGTTGTTTCATCTTCTTATAAATTTGCTCTGCTGGGATATGACAGTGGATGTGAGAAATTCCTTAGCAGCCACCATCTGCATGTTAAAGCCAGATGCTTCCATACATGAATAATATGTGTATCTGGGGGCATAGCTAAGCAGTTATCTTTATCTCATACACCATGAATATGTGGATGCTCTTGTTCTCTTTGGAACTGTTAAGACACAATCCATTTAGATTTGTTCTTTGAGGTGAACTACAAAGCTCAAATTAAGATTTCATACTTCAATGACTGAGAGTCAAACATGTAGAGTTGGGCTTTAGTCTAAAAGGGCTAAAGTTAAGTCCCATAAGTGAGTCAGTTAACTCGAAAGAAGAATAGAAATTAAGATGAAGGAAATAACAACCACTTTGTGCTTGCCTGTGCATGCTAAAGTTGGAAAATTTAAGAACTCTTACACTGATAAAATAGGTAACTTTCAGGAAATACAACTATCTATAGAAGTTACTTTAGTCTTTGCTGCTGATTGAAACATAAACATTTAAAATTGTGCCTTAATATTTAAATGAAAATAAGAAATAGAATGAACTATTTCCTATACTAGATAATGGTGTAGATGGTTGGTGGTTATTGTTATTATTTTAAAAATGCATGCTATGTATTTGTGCCATTTGACCTAGCCTCAGCATTGAAGATGTTTATTACTCCTTCCACAAAATAGTTTCTTCTTTCTTCTAGGTTTGTTAGTGCATATTTGATCACTCCTCCACATTCTTCTTTGGGCAGATTCCGTTTTGCTGTCCTTAACTCAGAACTAATCTCTCAGCCTCTGTTCTGCTATTCATCCACCTTTGTATCACTAGGCAGTTTTATTCAGATTCAGCCCCAAAATATGGCACTGAAGCCTCCCCAGTTTATATATTGAGCTATGAACTCTCTCCAGAAGTCTATATTTGTATACTCAACATCATACTCTTCACTTAGAGGTCAAATGTGTTTATCATATGTAACATGCACAGTTCTGACTCCTGACCTTTCCTCTGAAAACCATTCTTAGGATAATGTTCCTCACTTTTGTGTGTGTGTGTGTGTGTGTGTGTGTGTGTGTGTGTGTGTGTGTGTGTGTGGTAACTAGGGATGAATCCAGAAGCGTTCTACTTCCAAATTACACCCCCCAGCCCTTTTTATTTTTTGTTTTTGAAACAAGATATTGCTAGGTTACTGAAGATCTTGCTAAATTGTTGAGGTTGTCCTATCTCAGCCTCCCAAGTACTAGGATTACAGGTGTGTGCCACCATGCATGGTGCTGTTCTCCATTTTGATAAATGGCAACAATATCCTTTCAGTTGCTCAGAACAGAAACCTTGGAATCATCCCATTCTTCATGTCTTTCTTTTGTTCAGGAATACATGGAGTTGTTACCAAACTACACTGACACATTCTGAAAATGCCTGCTGATTTGAAATACTTCCCACTATCTCCAGGACTCCCTCTCAGGATCTTTGCAATGCCTCATCTTTCACCTGGATCATTTCACTGGATCAATTTCCCACTTTGACCTTTGCTCTTCCTCCTTTAGTCTTTTCAAAATGCAAAATGCAAAGGAATTCTTCCAAAGGAGTCATGTTTTTCCTCTGTTGCAAAGCTTTCAGTGCCTTCCATCTCACTGTGAGGAAGAACAAAAGTTCTTATATTGGTTTACAAAGTCCCAAGTGATCTGCCCCCCTTCCTCCTCACAACAGCACAGATCCTGCTAATATTCCCTCTGTTTATTCTTAGCCAGCTGTACCGATTTCCTTGCTGTTGCTGGAACACGTCAAGCATGTTGATGGCTCAAAACCTTTGCTCTGCCACGTGTGCCTTTCTGGAAAGCGACAGGACACCTTCCTTTGCTCCCTGTGGCCTCTGCTCAAATCCCACCATGTCACAGAGGACTTCCAGAACTGCCCCTCTTAAAAACTCTTCTTTTCCTCACTGCTTTTCCTGTAATTCTTTGTCACTTATTTTTTTCCCTGCTTCACTTAAAACCATCTGACACAATATATTTTTATTTATTATTAGGTTCCTTTTTTGTCTCTGACACGACATGCCTGTTCCGCAAGAAGAGGGATTTCTGGCTGTGCTGTTACTGTGGTCCCTCTGGCACCTAGAACAGAAGCTCACACAAGAACCTCCTGAGTGACTGAATGCAAATATTTCATGCACCCTTTAAATACATATTTCATAATACAAGTTTCATGCAGGGAAGTCAGTATAAATAAAAGAGGTAGAAAATAACAAAATCTGTGTTTTGCACATGCAGGTTTGAGAATGTTATTATTTCTTCGAATAAAGATCAAATTCGACTGCATAGTAGGGTATTTGATTAAAGTTAGCATTTTACAACCAGCTTTTTCAGTATCACGTGCACAAATTAGGATATAAAATTAATAGATGAAGTTATGTTATTTTACTAGAAAGGAAATGAGTCAAGGAGATGGATTAAGGTGACTGCATTAATTGCATTATGACAGGAGAAGCTAAATGCCAAGTTGTGATGAGAAGCTATAGCATTAGAAATTGTTCCTACTGTATGAATAAACTTGAGAAACATTCTACTCTATATTATTTACTATTTATTTATCTTGATGGTTGGACTAAGAAGTAGGTATCTTCTACAATTTGTTTTTTGGATAATATGATTTTCTACACAGGCATAATTTAATGGACATTGGTGATAATTTTTGGGTAGTCAGAAATGATATCATTTCTGTGATGGTTAATTCCCAGGTTTATAAGCTAAAACAGCAAACTTGGCTCTGACAGGCACTTTTGGAGGTTAAGGTACAGTCATGTCTTGGGGCCACCAATCAGATTTCCCCCAACCTAACTTTGAACTGGAAGGGATGGAGTTGATAAAACAAGGACCCTTTGCCAGGTTATGCTCTTGACTCTGAGAATAAATTCATAGAAAATGAAAGCATTCCCTAGATTTAACATTATTTACTACAGTTTATAACATGTGAAATTAAAATATACTAAGGGCAACGATTGAAATGAATGCCTTACTATTTTGCTTAAACGATCATATCTGTATCTTTTCTCAAATAGAACACAATCATTTTTTCCCTTACTGGAGAAAGCCAAAGAGCCTTCTTTTCATAACCAACAGCCCAATACACAGTCCTGAGTGGGTAGTTGTCTGATAAATAATTGTTGACTGATCAAATAAATTAGTATTAGAAAGTAATAATAATAATCATGAAAAGAGCAAAAATGCATGTCAACAATTCATATTACATGGCTTTGAAAATTTCTTTAAGTTGCCCTTGCTTCCATTTTGTCTTTTAGAAAATGAGGTTATACTAACTACCTTATAAGGCTGAGATAATTAAATTAAAATATGCTCCTTAAAGGAGTTTGCACCTAGTAAGTACTAAAGCCAAATGAGCAATCGTGTTTATACTGTTGGAGATTTCAGAACAATCAAAATTCTAGAGGTATAAACAAAATTGTCTTTAACATTGCAGAGCATGTCATATCTAATTACCTGCAAAGCTACTTTACAGCATGGATTGAATAAAATGTGTCAGGCAGCTGTAATTCCTTGTGTGAGTCCAGAATTTCTGGTGTGCATTAGTAAATACTTAAAGACTTGGACCCGGATGTTCCTCTCTGTACTAGGACATAAGCTGTATAATAGAATGCAAATTATTTACAGCAATTTAGCTATGATTTGCAGAATAATAATGTCTATTTCCACCAAGGTTACTCTAATTAGAACCAATGAGACTCATTAAACTTCAAAAGCCCATCTAGTGTACCAATGTCTTAGCAGACAAAAATAAACCCAAGCATATTGGTGAGATAGCTCTTCTTATTTAAAGTTGTTTCTGCGATGCCTCTTTGGTATTTTGCATCCATCAACACATTCAGATGTGTCTGTAATAATGCTCCAATCAGCGCACATATTGGGAAAGTGTTTAATCCTGACTTTTTTTTTTTTATTATTCAGATACAAGTGTACAGTAGCGTAATGGAAAAGGCTATAACTCCATTTCATGCCTGAAGAATTTCAGAGGGGATATGAATTGATGCTTCATGGGTTTTCCAGTGAAAAGAGTGAATAGTACCAAAGGACTGAGAGAGGAAGGGTGAGATTGTGGAGCTCTGTGGAGCGTGGCAGTAAGGCTCGGTGGGAGTCAATTCGGGACAGGCTCTCACATCCAGGAAGCCTGTCACAAGGTGTCATGGCCTCAGGGCCCAACTAGAGTTCAAGGGGAAGACTTTCTTTCCTGACAGGCATCTGGAACATTTGTAGCTCCCCAGTGCTGTCTTTTGGGAATAGGAACCAGAGCCAAGTAATAGAGTATGCATAGAAGCTTGACAGGTGGACAAGATAGGAAAAGTTCCTAGGCAAAGGAATAATAGGTATAAGTGCAACAGTCTCAGAGGTTTGAAAGAGAGTGACACATTTTAGGGACTTGGTAGTGGTCAATGGTTGGAGCAGAGAGGGAATTAAAGGGATGCTGGGGGAATAAAACTGAAAAGATGGATGTGGGGCCAGACAAGGAAGAAGCCAGTGCTCGGAACTATCTAGCTCCTTATGTTTGAGTATGAGAGTCCTGTTGTAGATAAAGTGATGGGTGATAAGGAATGTGAATATGGAGTAGATCTCAGCCAAGAATCTCTCTTTTCTCCAAGGAGAAGGGTGCAAGATCTGCAAATAAAGGAATGGTCAGTGTAGCTTTCTAAGAGGACTAGTGGATGCTTTGAATAGGTGAATTAAAAAAGAAAGAATGGGAAAAAGGATTGGACCAAAACAAGCAAGCACATATAAAAGACAGTTTACACCGTTGTCAACTGGCATATTTGTATGATTAATCATTAGATAGACATTTCACCATAATTAGTATTTTTGTTTGGCATTTTATCATGTATTATTATCAAACTGCATAGTGATTTCTTTATATTCACTCAATTTAATAAAACAATTCTATAAACTAGATTTGCCAAAATGTTATTTTGAAAATCTCTGAATTAAAGCCACATGCATGTAATCCCAGTACTTGGGAGGTTGAGACAGGAGGATCTGGGTTCGTGACCAGCCTCACCTACTTAGTGAGGGCCTCTGCAACTTAGTGAGACCCCGTTCAAAATAAAGAATAAAAAATAGGACTGGGGGTGTAGCTCAAATGTAGAATTCCCTGGGTTCAATCCCCAGTATCACACACACACACACACACACACACACACACACACACACACCCCACACACACACACAAAATCTCTGAATTAAAACTAATAACAGTAATAAGTACATACATAGCACCTGCTTTTAATAGCACTTTTACACATATTGCCTCATTTAAACATTCAGAGTCATTCATATGAAGGGAGTACTATTACTATTTCCATCTATAACTGAGGAACTTGGGGCTCAGAAATATTAAGTATTATCCAATTTTCCATACTAAGTAGGTGGTGAATTGGGGATGCAAATTCAGGCAATTCTATCCATTAGTTCATAACTATTAGCTGGTATAAAAGAAAATATGTAATAGGACCAAAAATTTCCACAGTACTTGGAATATTTTGAGCTGGGCACCATTTTTTTTTTCCTCTTTTACTAACCTGCCATGGTATGCTATTTGCAAGGACTTGAGTAAAACCATTTTCAGCATGTAAAGTGGAATGCAGTTATGTTTTGAATTTCTAGGCTTTTGGGGACTTCATATACCAGCTAAAAAGTTTCTGTATACTTAGAAGGACACATATATTAATATGGCAATGTTTATTTACTGACATTAAAATCTGACAATGCTTTGTAAGTAAAGCCATCAAGTGATGTGCTATAAATACCCTAACACATATAACCCTATATTGAGAAATCAAAGGAAAGATCTGTCCAGTGTTACTTTTTGTTTTTGTTGTTGTTGTTATTTTTTGCCTGACAAATGATAAATTTGAAAGAGAAATGTGCGTTTGTTTGGTGGGCAGAGGAGGTTGTGATCATGGTGGAATTCCTACTGGCACAATGAATATTAAAAACTTTCATATCTCCTTCTCCCACCCACTGACCTTTTAAAGGATAAGTATTTAAAATCAGTTGAGAATACAAGTAATTTTATTATGTTCAGTCATATGCAATGTTTCCAATGGTAGGTATTTTTCTTTATAGATCAAAAAGTAAAAACAAAATGTAAAACATTTAGGCTAAGTATTTACACATATATGTTGCAGCATATATATATACTACTGAACTAATTAAGTACATTACATGTAGCATATAAATAAGTACTAGTCAATGGTTTAAGTTTTACTGTTAGTAGATACTCAAACCAGTAATTGGTTATTTCTATGGTCTATTATATAGATTATTCTTCAAACTTTGGTATTTATAAGCTAATTGAAACTATAAGTTTTTGCCACTGATCATAATGTATACAAGTATATAAATATATAAAAATAAATTAAATATATCTACTATTTTATAATTTCCTCTTGGAGGCAGAGCCATTTAAAAGGGTAAATAAAAAATAAATTAAATTACCACTGGAAAATTAAGTGGTATGTTTTATTATATTTACTCTCACTTTCATATTCTGATGCTTAGGAACTGAAATAGTCTCAGTCATGTAAAATACAGAAACTAGGACTCTCAGAATTTAGCTCAGATGAGAGTTACATCCTTGAATATAACCTTTTTTGCTTTACAATAAACCTTTTATTTACAAATGGTTTTTTCATTATCCATAGAAAATGCAAATGATGCAAGTTAAACTCATTCTATATTAATTTTCATTTGAGAAGTGTGAAATTTGTCGTTTTCCTTTTCACAGGCAAATATCCGTAGCACACATTAATGTTTCATGAGAATAAACAGCATACTAAAGGGATCCTCATGGAGAAATGACATTTAGTCATATCATATACAAATAACTCTGACATTTGGTGGGACAAAGAAACATCACTTTGACATTACCCAGTGCTAAGATTTTTAAAATAAAACATGGTGTTATCTCTTTTGTTTCATTCAAACAGGTTCAGTCAGCATCATTTATACTTCCCCCTACAGAGGAATTGCAATTTTATGCAAAAAATATTTAAATGATGAATTCTCCCAACTAAAAATTTTATATTTGCAAGTCTTAAGCTGAGCACCATGGTATTTACCATAATTAGTTTTATTACTATTTAATTCTTATGAGCTCTGCCTGAGTTGATGTAAGATAAAATTCCTTGGGTACTTCATTAGGACTTCCATTTCTGAATCAGAAAAGAGAACTGTTTCTCACAGAGTAAATAACCACTGAAAGCTCAAAGTGATGTTAGGTGCCAATCATGGGATCAGAGTTCACCTCAGCTGAATGATTTAACAATTTTGAGTTATATTACCCAGGAGGGCTGTGATGTTATGAATCTATCCTCCTTGGTAGGTTTTGCAGTTGAAACTCTTGTCTAATGGTGTGTGCTAATATGTAATGATAATGCCCTTCACTGAGTCTCTCTCTAATGGTGTGTGCTACTTTATAATGATAATATGCTGGAGTTAGACAATAACTTTAATCCCTATTCTATTGAGAAGAATAGAATCCAAATATTGTAGTGCTCATGAATGACCTCTAAGAGTAGCTCCCTCAAACTGGAAGACAGAAAATGAATAAAATGAAGAAGAAATATGTATCCAAAATCTTTTTACTTTCAAATCCACTATCCTGTGAAAAGAGAAATTGCCTCATGGCAATTCATTAGGAGACACAGAGATAATTTGAAGGGCTCTAGGCAGATTTCTTTTCTTTTCCTTTCTCTCTTGCTCTCTTTTAACTTAGATGCTGAGGAATTTATGATTATTTACTTTCCAAGTGGCCCTTGAAAATGATTTCTTTTTAGTGGAACAGATGTTTAGGGAATCACTATACTGAACTACTCTAGGGGGTGAACACAATTTAGTTTTCCTTGTAGGCTCTTCTATCATTCTTTGCAGCTTATATAGTAATTTAGTAAAAGTAATAACAAATTAATTCTATTTTATGACGAAAATTTAGAACTTTATTTTGGAACAGTCATTTAATAAAAAGCATCCATATTTTTACTTTTTATCAAGGCTAATAAATTTTGATCAAATGTAATAAAATACAATTACCAGAGCCTGATGCACAAAGAGAAACACTCTAATATTTTAAAAGAAATGTGAGAAAGCAGAACACCTGTATTCTCCCCACCGGAGTATTACGTCACAGAAGTCATCAGGCATCCTGAAGGATCAAACAAAGAATGTTAAAAATGGTAAAAAAACAAAACAAAACAAAAAAAACTTTCAGCTATATATTTATAGGCCAAGGAGGTATGGTCTTTATTTTGAAATATATCTAGCCCAGCCCTCATTTCCTGCTTAGTTTTAATTTTCTTTGTATGAAAAATAATCATAGTATTTCAACTAATAAAGTAGTGTTTGTGGAAACTATAAACACTTATGCTTTATTATAATTAACAATAATGGTAACAAAAATGCTATTTATTGAAACTTACAATGTGTCAAACATAGAAAAATACTTCTACATTTATGAATCACGTCTTCAAAAAGGGCCCATAGATGGATACTATTCTTTCTCCTATTTAAAAAGTTTGTCTAATTCCTTATGTTGAATTGATCAAAAGTGAAATAGGGGTAAAAGAAGCTGATCCTGCTGGTCTCTGGATTGTGAGTCCTTATTATGACAGGAGATGAAGTAAATGTATCTTTCTGGGAAGTCTCCATTTATTCTTTTAATTAGTATTATTTGTGGTACCAAGGATGGAATTCAGGGGCATTCTACCTCTGAGCTACACCCCATCCTATTTTATTTTTTTTGACACAGGTTTTCACTGTTTCTGAGACTGGTTTTGGACCTGCAATCCCCTTCCTCCACCTCTCAAGTACTGGGATTACAGTCATGCACCACTATGCCTGGCCCCAGGGAGTTTTTAAAGTGCCTTTGAGATTCATTATTGCCCTACTGCCTGGAAGTATAGCACGGATATGCTATTCTTTACTCAGTTACCAAATTCATAGTACTGTGAAGAAGAGGAAAGGCTGAAGGCACAAAGAAGCTCTCTAGCATCCTCTACTACTCTGGGTCGTAGCTACCTTCACAGTCATCCTTTTCCATTGCTAATTTTTATTCATTGTTAAATGAAGAATAAAGGAATATTTAAGATATTGCATGAGATATACTAAAGTGTCTCTTAATACTATTATAGTGGTAATAATAAAACCTACCCATATAGAGATGCAAAGTCAAAACATGTAACCCTTGCAAAGTTTTGCAGATTTTCTTACATTATAAAAGTAATTGAGCCAGGGTGGTGGTGCATACTTGTAATCCCAGCATTTGGGAGGCTGAGATCGGAGGATCTGGGTTCGAGGCCAGCCTCAGCTACCTAGTGAGGCACTCCACAACTTAGCGAGACCTGGTTTCAAAATAAAGAATAAAAAATAGGGCTGGGGGTGTATCTTGGAGGTAGAACGCCCCTGAGTTCAATCTCCAGTACCGAAAAAAAAATAAAATAAAAGTAATTGAGATAATAAATTGTCAAATGCATAGTAAATTTCAATGTAGGGACTCCCTGTTGGTGATAAATAGTTCTAAATATGTAACAAAAGGCTAACTCAGCAGACTTGGAGTTTTAAAACCTTATACATTGCAAGAAAGGACATGTCCTTGATGGGTTCCTAGAAAATAATGTCTGAACCCTTAGAATATCACGCTTAATAGAAAGCCTTTCTATACCTAAGACTTTAGACCATGCTAAGTCTTTCACCTTAATGATGTGATTTATGGGGAATGTTTATTTTTTCCCCACCAGATGCCCTGGGCCACATGTGCAGTTTTAACTTGAGGACAGAGTAAGATGGAAGAAATGGAGATTGAATTGTTGAGTTCAGTGACCCCATGATCCATGCCTATGTGACCAACCCTGAACTAAAACTCTACACTCTCTCAGGCTTAGGAGAGCTTCCTTGGTTTGCAATATTTCATACATATTGTCACATATATTTGCTTCGAGAATTAAGCACTATTCTTCTGACTTGACTAGAAGAAAACAAATGGAAGCTCTGGATTCCACCCTAAGTGCTACTGCCTTTGCTTTTTAACAATCTGTGCCCTTTGGCTGTAATAATTTGTAACTGTGGGCAGAACCCCTTTTCTGACTTCTCTGAGTCTTAGTAAGTAATTGAACTGAAAGTTGTTCCTGGGGAGCTCAAATTAAAAATGTTAATATTATGCCACAGAAAAAATATAGCAAATAGCTTCAGTGAAACCATCCATGGCTTAGGATATTGCATTCAAGATGTTTCTCCCTGTCAGGCAGAACTATACTATCAGAAGACAGATACCAAGAGCTGATAATTCTTTCACTCTATTAAGCTCATTTAGCTTCTATACTAGCTAACCTTTTTAAAGTTCCCAAGATCCAAATATAAAGTATAAATTTCGAGTTTATACAGAGAAAAAAGTTAAGGTTAGATTTTGGGAAAGCATTAAGCTAGTGAATTTGTTGGTATTGTGTTGTATTTTAAAAATACACTATAGAATCAGCTTCCAGCAATCTTTATAAAGGTTATTTTATTTGTTTATTTATTGGGATACTGGGGATTGAACTCAGGGGCATTTTACCTCCAAGATATACCCCCAGCCCTATTTTTTTTATTCTTTATTTTGAAACAGGGTCTCACTAAGTTGTGGAGGTCCTCATTAGGTAGCTGAGGCTAACCTCTAACTCAGATCCTCCGATCTCAGCCTTCCAAATGCTGGGATAACAAGCAGGCACCACCACGCCTGGCTTATAAAGGTTATATTTTAAAGAGACATTGAGTTGTAGTTACTGAAAATATGATGTATTAAGTGTTTGTATGGCACAGCATATCCTAAGAGAACAATTCAATTTTAAGAGACTTGGAATCTAGCCCAAACTCAGCAACTTCTCAACTTCAAATTGAGTTGCTAAAAAAGGTCTGAACTATTTAGGACTCAGGAGGATTCATCTTAGACCCAACTCTGCCACTTGCCAGCTTTGTAAATTGAGCAATTCATTTACATTCTGAGCCTCTGACTCCTTATCCCAAAATAGGAGCACTGAACTGTATATCCATATGCTGCAAGGCTCAAAAATGATGACATGCATGAACCTGTTTGCATACTGTAAGGAAAATGCAAATATATAGAATTATTGTTTATATTATTAATCTACTAAAATACATTGTTTACCTAATTGAATTACTGAAAGATTATAAGGTATGAAGTCACTAATAAGGTTAAAGTAAGTACCTACACTTATTGTCAAGGTTGATTAAACTCCACCTACTCCAAAATCTTCTTTTGGTTTTTTCTCATATCTAGATAAGCTCTCACAAAGCCCTGGTTTGTATTTCTCTTAGGACAATTATTTTCCTTTGCCTTTCAATATTGTCACTGTATTTTTATATATAAATTCTTTGAGAATAAAGGCTATCCTTGTAATCTCCTTAGCACCAGAACTCTGTAGTACTGAAAAGACATGCTCAGGAAACTGTCTGTTGAAAGGAACAATTATTATTAAATAATTTGATCTTAACTGTGCATGTAATACCTGTAATTTAATGTGCATAAATGACCAGAACTCTGCTGAATAAAAAATGATCAATCCTGGCATTTTATTTATAACTGTTTCAGGTTTAAAGATTCAAGCAAGTAACTCGATTTAAAAACAAAACAAACCAGGTGTGGAGGTGCATGGCTACAGTGCTAGTATTTGGGAGGCTGAGATAGGAGAATCACAAATTTAAATCAGTACATGGTAATTTAGTGGGCCCTATTTCAAAATTTATAAACACAAACAAGGAGGGTGAGGGAGTGGGCAGGAATTGGGGAAGGGTTAAATGAGAAATGTGTGCATATCTACCTTTACCAGCTTGTACCTAACAAAGATGTAGGATTACTATGCACCAATAAAAGAAATAAATAAAAAAGCAAACAATAAAAAGAGTTGGGAATGTAACTATATAGCTGAGTGGTAGAGCATCCCTGGGTTTAATCACCAGTACCATAAAAAAAAAAAAAGCAAAACAATAAAAACAAAACCACCCAAGTCAAGTGATCAAGTGATTTACAATCTATACAATGAGATATAAGGCATTAGCTTTGTAATAATTGTAATAACATAAAATATTTTCAGTTAACTCTAATATGTGGCAAGATCAAAAGACCATTGATATATAGTCAGAATTTTAGTTTGGTAGAAATTTTTAAAACTTAAATAATAAGTTTGTACTTAATGCTTTGAAGCATAGTTGAATTTTAGTGCTTAATCTTGTCAAAAAGTAGAGAAATGCCAGGTCAGGTGCTCCAACTTACATTTACCAGTAAGTAGAGTATGATAGTCCCTAACTATGCCACCCGATTTATTTCAAATTATTTATGCACAGACATAAACAAGCCATTATTTAGTACAGTTAATAACCCATGACAAGTTTCCTTAAAATAAATGGGGTCTTGAAATTCAATTTTATTTATTAGCCAATTTGATTTTTTTTCCTAGGCGTTTATCCATCAAACATGGCACTGTTATTGCACATGCATTATGCAGCATGTCAAATTAAACCATTGTTGATAAAACAAACATTAGTTATTGAAATGATCCAAATGCCAGCTTGAGATGCTGTGTTGTAGTTAATAAATATGCCTAACTTCCAGCGAAGAAAGAGTGGGCAAACATGACGATTTGATTTCTGTGCCTGTGTTTCATAAAAATTAAAACAAAATCTCTTGCAAAGAACAATGGTTTTGTCTTCCATTTAGTGCAAGGCAGGAGCTGGCATGAGTAGCTGATAATGGTAACAAGTATGAACGATGCTTACCTGGTTCTCTTATTTTGCTTCTTTATCTCAAAGCTCTTTTATTAGCATCTTCAATCATATGAAAAGACTTTCCTGGTGCTCAATGTCATATTCTTTCTGTAGTTCATATTTTCTAGGACAAGGTGTACAGCTTGTGATATAGGGATCTGATCCATTATGATGTGAAGGGGCAAAATTCTTATAACTTTATCACTTGTGATATAAGGAATGTATTTGTTATATGTAAATTCCTTGAATGCATACTGAAATGCAAATTTCTAGGCTCTGAGTTTAGCTTGTGGTTGCTTTCCAATAAGAAGGATTTTTTTGTTTAAAGTTGTGTTTTGACAATCAATAACAATCTATCCAGGCCTGAGTATGAGCAAACTAATCTCAGTATTAGACAGATGTCCAGAATTTGTGCAAACTATCCTATATGTTTAGTATTTATACACATATATGCATGTGCATATGTACACACACACACATACATACACACACACACACACACACACACACACACATACACACCAAGACAGGATGTGAAGGATCCTGTGAAGAAACAATAAATCAAAGTCACTCCCTCATTGTTGGAAATATATCAATTGATTACATTATTTTTGGTGGAAGCATGAATTCAATTATATAATGCCACTATTTGCAGAAAGTGAGACAATATTTTCACTTTATGAGTTTTATAAAGATATCTACAAGCTGAGAAAACCCTTCAAGTTAGGAAATAAACTTTATTAGTAAATGTCATAAATTATTCACTTCATCTCTAACTGCCCCCTCCCATGATAAATACATATCATGTTCCTAGTGAGAGACAGGCAGTGGTCTAGGCAGATGGAATACTCATGGTCTCTGCCCTTAGGGAGCTTACTTTCTGCCTGTGAAAACAGATGCTTACACAGGAATCTATGATTAAGAGAATATTAATAATATATATGAGGGCACTATTGGGCTATGGGTGCACATTTCAAAAGATACAATGCAAACCAGAAGGATCAGAAGCAACCTCATTTTTTTTTAAACTGTCATAAGCTTTTTATTTTTTTAGTTTTTAAAATATATATGTTTAATGTGATTTAAACATTATGTAACATATACATGGAATCCCATAAATGTATATGACTTTTACATGTTCATGTTAATTTAAAAATGGACAGTATATTATGACTTTTTTCAAGAGAATTTTGCTTAAATGGAGATAATCAGTTAGTAGTACTTAAGCAGGTAAGCCCTGGAAGTGTGTGTAGAAAGAGAGGCAGAAAGAGAATTCCCAATACCTGTAAAAGCTTTTTCAAAAGGACTGGGAAAAAGAGAAAATGTGTCAATCTCTAGGAATTAAAAGATGCTTTAATGCTTAGAGTCTGGAGCAAGGGTTTCTCAATATTGTCAGTATTGACACTTGGGGCTGGATAATTCCGTGATGTGCGTGTGTCAGTAGATGACAGGTGTTCCTAGTACTGTAGGATGTTAAACTGCATCCCTGGCCTCTACCAACCAGACATCAGCTCCAACTTGTGCAAACAAAAAGATCTGATGCATCACCAAATGTACTCTAGGAAGATAAGCTGCACTGGCTGAGAACTACTTGTCTGGAGGTAAGTGGATTTGGAGTAAGTAGGAAAGTAGTGAGACAAAGCAAGACTATATGGCAAAAATGAATCTATAAAGATGGGCAAAAGTTAATACTTTCCCACTATATCTTATTTATATTCTGATTCCACATACGGTCTGAGGCTTTTCTTCTAAGACCCAGTCATCCAAAATTCCATCTCTGTCTTTCCACTCAGGGTACAATACCCTGAGTAGAGAAAATGGGGTGTCACTCCATGTAGACAAAATATCATGGCCCAAACCAAAGGGAGGTGGGAGAGGATGGAACTAGCTGCAGCTTGTGCTGAGCATATAACATGCTGGACAGGGTGACAACACAGGACTTTGAGAAGCACACAAAAGATAGATTACAAAATGGATTTGATGGCATATTAAGAATTTGAATTTTATTCAGAGGACTGTAGAACATTATGGGGAGGTTAAACAGAGACTTCCTCTTTAGAGAAAATAATTCTGGTGGCTCTATGTATTCATAAGATATTTGATGGAGCAGGAAATAGTTGGAATAAGGAAAAAAAAGTAGGAGAATAGGGTTGCAAACTGAGTGAGAAATTTGAGAGTGAGAGCTGAGCCAGTCAGTGTGTATTGAAAGAAAAGAACAGATTTTAAAGATTTTTAGTAGAGAGCATCACTGTTCCTCACAGATGTTTTATGTGTGGTGACGGAGAAGGAGATGTCAGATGCCTTCCAACATTAGCTGGGTAATGACTGATGTCATTCATGATTTCTGGGGAATAAGTTCTGTGAGTGAGAAAAACTCAAAAACATTTCTATAGTGTAGAAGGATATAGAATTGGAGGGGATGTAGATCATCCAATCCTGTACTGCATGTGACAAAATATGAGTCAGAAAGAAGCATTCTTTGACTGTCATGCCCTTCCTGAAGGAATAATGCACATGTGTGAAAACATATTCCCACTTCAAAATTACTGTCATGATAAAATTATAGAATAAATCTATATAAACTATTTTTAATTCAAATATTATTTTAAACTTTGTAAGGAAAATAAGTGTTTGCTACAGCACAGTAATTTAAATGTTGCCTTAAATGTCCAGGAAACATTTCTTTTGAATATTAAGCATCAGCAAATAGTGCACATAAAAAGCATAATGGAGTGTAAATTTCCAGCAATTTCTAAATTATCAGTGAGATACTTTATTTGCAATCACAAATAATGTCATATTTACTCCATATTTAGCTCATATGTAAAATCATGAAAATATATGCATATTGAATATATGTAAAAAGATAAAATATATATCTTAATTCTTCTTAAATTAATATTTATTCATTTTCTTTAATATATAAGAGTCCAGGGAAGTAGAATGGAACCTTTCCTCAAAGTAGGGGACATTATAATATGAAATCTGAGATTAAGTATTAATCTCTTGGTTGCTGTCTTCTCTGTTTCCATACATTTTTTTAGATTTTTGAAAAGAAATTAACAGGTAAAAAAAATATTATGACACTGACTCAGAGATAAAAACAAAAACAAGTTAATATTACTGGAATAGCAAAAGGAATCACAGTTGCTTTCCCCAAGGTATTTCTGACTTCAGATAATGTGCCATTTGAGACATATATCTCTGTTCCCTAGAGACTTTTGAAATAATTACATTTAGGTTGCCCTCCTTTTATCAAGAGACTGAAGATGCTATCAATCTATTTCTACTCCACAGAGCTTAGACACCTTCAGTGGAATCTTGATGTTTTATAGAAAATATTGTGGAGAAAATACACACCATAAAAATGTTCTTCCATTAATCTTTGGAACATTTTGTTCTGGTGTGATCATAGTTCTTACGATGATATTACAGGGTGTTCATGGTTTGGATTCTATTTATAAAAACTGATCCATGGTGTGCCAGGGGATGTGGTAGTTCTATAGATTTAGAGCAAAATTAGGTCATGTGAGATAATGAAACAGTCTGTACCAACCCAGCTTACATACAGAGGAAAAAGGATTACCCTCTGGTTAAAAAGAGAACCCAAGAAACCCTTTCATTTCTCCAGTGGAATAGACTCCCTTCTTTTCCCAGAAACTTATTTTCTACCACAAGGCGCAAAATTTATAGAGCATGTATGCAGTACATTCTAATGATTAAATGATAGTGTTGGAATGGATCTTAGACATCTATTCTGGTCTCCCTCCAAATAATGAGATCCTGTCTATATCTTCGAAAGACAATGATTCTGTTTACACAAAGCCTTCATTCTATCCCTGGACACCCCTAATTAAGACAAAGTTCTCCCAGTGAAACAAAGTAAATCTTCCAATGGTATTTTCTACTAGGCTGCACTGATCAAACAAAGAAGGAGAAAAAAAATCTACCTCCACATTTATAATAATATTTAAATATTAAAAATAACTAGCATATCTCCCCATATTCTTTGATTTCCTATGCTAAAATCCCTAATTTTGCAGCTGTTTCTGTGATTTATAGACCTCCCTTTACCCCTAGTTCCTTTCTCTAGACAATCTATTACTTTAGTTTTATACTTGATGTAGAATGCTTTATCTGCTTACCTAATTCCCCTATGGAAGAATTTTGCATATCAGAACACTTAGATTACACAGTTAGCCTCTGTACAAGTAACCGATACACAAATAGAAATTCTAGGGCTACTAAGTCCTAATTCTTGACACTTCCATTCATGTGCTTGAACTTTTTCAAATTGTTTCATCTTGATTTTGGTGCTAGACACTGTTTACCAAGATTATTCAAAATGCAGTTAGAGAAGAAAACCTGCTTTCAAATCTTAAGTTGAGTTACTATAGGAACCTGGTTTAATCCATATATTTTATCTATATCTTTATTATCTTCATCTGGAACTTTTATAAAAATATTGAAATAATTTTAAAAGCCGGGCGTGGTGGCGCACACTTGTAATCCCAGTATTTGGGAGGCTGAGACAGGAGGATCACAAGTTCACGGACAGTCTCAGCTATTAATGAGGCCGTCCGCAACTTAGTGAGACCCTGTCTAAAATAAAGAATAAAATATAGGGCTGGAGGTATAGCTCAGAGGTAGAATGTCCCTGGGTTCCAACCCTAGTACAGTGAGAAAAAAAAAAAAAAGAAAAAAAAAAGAAAAAAAGAATTTTAAAAAGAACTCTTAAGAAACTTTGAACATAAATATATTTTAGAAAGATTATCTCCACTAATGAAAATGGTTAGCATGGCCATTCAGTAAAGCATAAATCTATTCAAACATTTTAGTCAGTCTGTATATTCCCAATCTGTTTTTAAGTTTGCACTGAGATATAGATTGCCTAGCTGAAGTTCAAATGCATATGTACATCAAATTATGCTGATATACCAGCTTTGGCAGTTTAGAAACTGACTCCCTTTGATATTAAGGGCACTTCCTGATAAGTGTCTTTCTGCATCCTGTATTTTCTCCTACTGAGAGAAGAGGCCAAAGGGCTGCTTCCCCCATCCCCACTCACCAGCTAGGTGCCAGGGAACCTGAGTCTGCCAGGTTTCTGATTAACACAGGCTAGCTAAATCTACATATGCATAGTACCTGCTTTTTGCCCCACTTGGCCTTCTCTTAGAAAAGCTTTCAGTCTCCCTGAGCCCCCTGAAGATGGAGATTTGAGAAAGAAAGGTCTCCTCTAGCTTCTTCAAAGCTGGCTTTGAATAAATCTATTTTCCTGCCAACCTGTCTCTCTTGCTTTTGTGGAGCCAGATGAACAATAAAGACTTCCTCCATTTGCAGTCTAAGACAGTTTGTGAGTTTTCCATAGCTTGTTTTCACTGAATCTCGATTGGCTTCTCCTTTCATCCAAGAAACCCAATGTTAGCAGCTCAAAATGTAGCCTTTCAGCTAGCTTTATAGCAGACAAGCTTCGTCTAACGGTACAGTGCTATAGTAATTGCAAACTCTCTGTGGTAAAGTGGATACACAAAGTTAAGGTTTTTATACAGCTGGGTATGGTGGCACATGCCTGTAATCCCAGTACTTGGGAGGCTGAGACAGGAGGATCACAGGTTTAAAGATAGCCTCGGCAATTTAGCAAGGCTCTCAGCAACTTAGCAAGATTGTTTCCAAATAAAAAAAGTAAGATAGGGCTGGGAGTGTGGCTCTGAGTTAGAATGCCCCTGAGTTCAATCTCCAGAAACACACACACACACACACACACACACACACACACACACACACACGATATTTCTATACAACATGCTCTCATGCAAAAGATGGAAAATGTCTTACATTTGGGTAGCAGGACTATAACAAAATTTAACTGAAGAACACTGGATCAAATGCAATTATTAAAATGTTTCTATGAAAAATTCAATATAAAATTTAATTAGAAAGTATAGTTAAGCAAAAAAATAAAAATAAAAAAGAAACAAAAATATGGCCAATCGATGGGCATATCTATTAAATTTCCAAAATAAAAATTACATTGAACATGGGTCATTTTACTCTGCTTAATGAAGAGATAAGGTAAAATAAAAAAGTAATTTTACTATAAAATTCAATTTTGATGTTTTCTAACTAGAACTGGTATCTAAAAATTCCAAAGATAATCACATAGAAAGTAACAACTTGGTTGTCTTAAGGTTATGACTTACTCATTTAACATTAACATATAATGTTTAATAAAAAGAAAGCTTTTTAGCTACTTATGCTCCATTTATTTATTTATTTATTTATTTATTTATTTATTTATTTATTTGGTACTGGTGATTGAATCCAGGGGCATTCTACCTCCAAGCTATACTTCAGCTCTTTCTCTGGTTCTTTCTCTGGCTCACCCACCCTTCCTTCCTTCCTTCCTTCCTTCCTTCCTTCCTTCCTTCCTTCCTTCCTTCCTTCTTTCCTTCCTTTCTTTCATTCACTCATTTTGAAACAGGGTCTTGCCAAGTTGCTGAGGCTAACCTAGAATCTGTGATCCTCCTGACTCAGCCTCCCAAGTACTGGGACTATAGGGGTGCATCAACATGCCCAGCTGAATATAACTTTTACTTTGGAAATGTAATAGGCATATCATTATTGACTTATGCTTTTCCTTAATTATATGTTCTAATTCTTCAAGAATTATGCAAATGTGTGTATAGTTAAAAAGAAGAAATTTATGTATTTCTGCATGGGTATTTTTAACAGAAAATGATTTTCAGATGATTAAAACATTTATTTTGGTATGTTCAAGAACTTACGGAATTAGAAAGAAAATAGAAGAGAAAAATATGAAGAAAAATGTCCTTTTAAAAGCAGACATATGTTTTCATTTTGAAAAAAAAATAAAAGATTGTACTATGCTATGGTTTAAATTTTAAATGTCACCCAGTGTCCCATATATATAGAGTATGTATATGTGTATATATATCGGGCGCCCCAGGCTGAACCCTCAACCATGAGGCCCCAATAAAGACGCTGCCTGAATGTTGCTGGTTCGAACCTCTCTTTATTATATCTCGTTCTCTCTGGGATCAAGGGCACTACACAAGCAGTACAAACACAGCACAGAAGTCATCTCTCCAAATAGTGCCTTTCCAACAGACTCCCAATAACCCCTCTCTTTAGCAATCCGTCTTCCACTAGCAACCCACAACTTTTCCTCCCAGAACTTCCCCAGCAACCCACTCCAGCAACCCAGCCAGCCTTTCCCCAACAACAACAACAACTGGGCAAGAGGCAGAGGCTCTTAAAGCCGCACAGGGCCTAAGCCACGAGGCGTCTCATACAGCTCTCACCTGGGCCGGCCACGAGTTGGGCGTGCTGGTGCATGCCCTCTGGTGTGGGGCAGCCCCAGAATGTTTTCCACCTGTAGCCGCTTCTGGCACTCTGCCAGGCGCCATCTAGAGGCAAGGTCTAGCTGGCTGGACTAGGCCCCCGACATATAAATACACATACTGTTTCTTCAAGTATTATCTTATTAAACAACATATGCGCTATATGTAATTTGGAATTCTCATGAATAAAGCTGCAAATACTGATTTTTCATACCTAATACCTTCACATATATATATATATATATATATATATATATATTTTTTTTTTTTTTTTTTTTTTTTTTGTGGTACTGGGGATTGAACTCAGGGGCATTCTACCTCCGAGCTACACCCCCAGCCCTATTTTTTTTTATTCTTTATTTTGAAACCGAGTCTCACTAAGTTGCGGAGTGCCTCACTAGGTAGCTGAGGCTGGCTGCGAACCCGGATCCTCCTGTCTCAGCCTCCCGAATGCTGGGATTACAAGCATGCGCCACCACGCCCGGCCACACATATATTTTTATACATAATTTTTATTGTGTTTTTATTACTTTGGAATAAATGTACAAGAGTACAATAGCTAGGTCATATTGTAATTGTTGACCATATGTCTAGTTTTGTAGAAAATTGGAAAACTGTTTTGCAGAGTGGTTGTACCACATTTACATTCTCAATAGCAATTATTTGTGATTGAGTTTCTCTGTATCCTCATGAGCATTTACTGTTGCATTTTCTTTTTTTTTTTAGTTGTTGAGATAGATGTGTAAAGATATCTCATCTTGGTTTTAGATTGCATTTCTCTGATGACTTAGCATATTGAACATCCTTTCATTTGCCAATTTAGGATTTGTGTATCTTCTTCCATGAAATGTCTGCTCTTGCCTTTCATCCAATTTTAAAATTTGAGATTTCTTGTTTGTTATACCACTGAGTTTTGAGAAATGTTTATGTACTCTAGATACAAGTTCTTTGTTGGATAAGTGGTTTGAAAATATTTTCTCCATTTTGTAGCTTTTCTTTTTTTATATTTTATTTTATTTTTTTTAATTGGTGAACTGTAATCATACATCTGTTAGGTATCTTCTTAATATAGTCTTCCTCAGAACAAAACTTTACATTTTGATGTGGCCCATTTTATTAATTTTCCCTGTGTGGATTATACTTTTATTTTAATTCTAAAGAAGTCTTTGCATAATCCTAGAGCCTGAAGATTTTCTCCTTTGTAATTTTATTTCTTAAAAATTTAATGGCTTTACATTTTTCATGTAGATCCTCATCTATTTGATTCAGTGTTTGCATAAGGTAGTTTAAGTTGAATCTTCTTTTTCTTGATGGATATCCAATTATTCTACATCAGTTTTTGGGCTAAGATGCTTTAATATCAATTTTAAGATAAATATGTTTATCCCATTGATAAAATAGTACAGATTAAGTCACTCCTAAATTAACAAAAGGCTTTAAACTTTTCAGCTATATTTTTATGCAGAGCAATTCATTTTTATTGATAGTACATTAAAGCCATAAACAAGGATTTGACTGTTTTGTGGTATTTGGCATTATAATGATACCTGTTAAAACCACACCTCTTATATTGTCTACAAATGCACCATCACAGTGAGTGGGCAGGCAGACTATATCTTTCTTTTATGAAGGTAGAACACTTAATCCAGGGGAGTCAAGGGATGCCAGAACCCTGTAATTAAAGACACTGTGGTATTCTGACCACATTTTGTGGATTGCCTTATACCACAATGCCAATGGAGTGAGGGAAACATTTGCTTTGAAGGCCATCTGTGTTTTCTCAGCTTGAAATGTTTACCTGCATTTCACAAATGATGAAGCCAAGGCTCAGAGTTGAAGCATTTTTCCCACACTTGTCTCATCATTAAATATTGGAGCCCATTCTTTTTTTTTTTTTTTGTGGTACTGGGGATTGAACTCAGGGGCATTCTACCTCCAAGCTACGCCCCCAGTCCTATTTTTTATTCTTTATTTTGAAACAGGGTCTCACTAAGTTGCAGAGTGCCTCACTAGGTAGCTGAGGCTGGCCTTGAACCCGGATCCTCTGGTCTCAGCCTCCCGAATGCTGGGATTACAAGTGTGTGCCACCACGCCTGGCTTATTGGAGCCCATTCTACCAAAGTCCTCCATTTTTTTCACTGTATAAGTGCTTCTCACTGGGATTTTGAATGTCTTTCCAGTTTACAGATGAAGTACTCATCAAAGTTAGTTGAACTGTATTCCTTAGCATATTTACTCTCATTACTCTTGTTAATACACAATAACACTGTAAGTATTGTCCCCATTTAATCTATCCCCCCCTAAGATTGCTGATAATAATTACCTTCATAAAGATATTACAACTTTATCACTGTAAGAAATAACAATTAAAAACAAATGCAAGTCTTTTTCATTGTCAAGTTTATAGTTGCCTTCTCTCTATATATGCTCTGTTAGAACAGAGTTTTATTGTTCTCTCCTCTTAATCTTGAAATGATCGTCTTTTATTCGCAAAACACTTTCAAGAAATAAATACACATTGCCAGAGTTTATGCTTCGGCTCTAAAGGCAAGCTTTGTGTACACTACAGCAGCCAGTGTGCCAAATGCCCATTTCCAACCAAAGCTGCCTCCTCTTAATTATACAAAACAGTCATTGTCTTTGTAGTTTGATATATTAAACACTCAGAGATGAATTGACTATAGAGCTCTAGGACCTAGGAGGAGTGGCTATAGTGAAATACTGATGCACTTGGAATGTATTGCTCAAACCTGGAGCATACGATCACAAAATATCTCTGTATTATGATTCTTTGGGTCACTGAATATTAATATTGACCAAATTAGCAACAAATAAATTCTATTTTGAGTCATAGTTGAGTTTCTTACATTGATAAGAAGGCAGAAGTAATCGTATAAGGATTTTATGTATGATATATAAATTTAACTTCATGTGCTAATCATTCATAGATAATTAATAAAAATCATTCATGTGTTAATTATTTATTTTGTGGGAGTTTTATTAGCAAAACTATCACCTACTTTTATATCTCCTTACGTGTTCTCTTTGAATGG
The DNA here is from genome assembly GCA_004027655.1 of Graphiurus murinus. Classification (NCBI taxonomy): domain Eukaryota; kingdom Metazoa; phylum Chordata; class Mammalia; order Rodentia; family Gliridae; genus Graphiurus; species Graphiurus murinus. The sequence goes on along the minus strand of PVLC010000516.1, from coordinate 129,631 downwards.
TCTGTCCTTAACCATTCTTGATATTGCATATGTAGGAATTTAAATTACAAAGTGGATCCAATCATTTCATAAATTGCAAAACCTAAATAAATTTTAGTGAGCACTTTCTATTTACACAAAAGAAAATTAAGCAATGTACATGATTTAAAATTACCATTTTATATGCACATATCACATGCTAAATCCTTTCCCAGTTTGTATGGGACTTCCCAAAATGTTTTCCATGTATATACAGAAATGTATAAATAGATTGTTCCCACAGAAGTTATATTCTGTATGAGTTTGAAGTGCTATAACAGAATACCCTAGATTGGGTGAGACAGACAAAAATATGACCAAAATTTCTCACAGTTCTGCAAAGGCCAAGGTCAAGCTATCTGTAGATTTGGGTTCTGGTGAGGATACTCCTTGTTTAGGGGTAACTTGTTCATGGTATTTTTCATGGCAGAGACAGAGATCTATCTTATGTGTAAATTTATGAGGGATCTCAGCCCATTCACTAGGGCTTCATCCTCATGACCTAACTTGCTTTCAAAGTCCCAGCTCCCAATAGCATCACCTCAGGGGTTTAGGCTTCCACATAGGAATTTGGGGAGGAACACAAACATTTACTTCACAGTTACTATTCTGTGGTTTTTTTCCCCCATTAGAAAGGAAATTGGATACTTTTTAGCTATGATGTCACACAAGTAACCCAGGCTGTTTCCATTTTTCTATGAAAAAAATGAATTTGGAAAGTATGCCTCAAAACAAAGTTGGGAAAGTAAATTATTAATTTAGCAAACAAATACATTTATTCTTCTGTTTATTGATCTTCAGCACTGTACCAAGCATTGTTCTGCCCACATGATATTTACATGCTAAGAGAACTAGAGGAGATGATAGTAAGCAAATTAATAGGTATGAAAAAATGTAAATAAGTAGATTAATGGTGACCTAGAGAGTGGTGAATGATGTTTTAGAATGGGTACTTTAGGAATTACATTAAATTCGGGAGTACATATTGTGTCCCTTTTCCGAAATGCTTGTGAGGAGATGTGTTTCAAATTTTAGATTTTTTCAGATTTTGAAATATTTGAATAGATGGATAGATAGATATAATAGTTCTCTCTCTCTCTCTCTCTTTCTCTCTCTACACATACACACACACACACACACACACACACACACACACACACGAAGTACAACCAAGGTCTAAATATTAAATTCATTTATAATATGTCTTACACATATATGCTAAAGTTTTTTTTTTTTATGGTACTAGAAATTGAATCCAGGGTTGCCTCATCACTGAACTGTATCCCCAGACTTTTTATTTAACATTTTTTTTTTTATCTTTTGAAACAAATCTCATGAAATTGGTAAGGTTGGTCTCAAACTTGTGATTATCCTTCCTTAGCCATTCAAGTACCTAGGAATGTGCATGTGCTACTGTATTGTCCCTGAGATTAACTTTATACAATATTGATAACAATTTTTATATTTAACAATTTAACATTGGGAAATTTTTCACTTGTGACTTCATGTTGCCACCCAGAAACTTTCTGGTTTTGGATAATTTCGGATTTTCAGATTAGTGAAGTTCAACCTGTAGCTCAAATGCAATTTATAAGAACTTAAGAACAGAACCAAGCACATATTTGCCTCTCAATTAGTATTACTTTCTTTCTAATTTCCATTATTTCTCCTTCCTGTTAACTCAGAATGATTATGATAACTTAAATCCAAAGAATGTCTTAGGATTTTACTAGCAGCCCTACACCTTCTCCGGTGATTTGGTTCAAATTCTTATTTTTTGAGAGTGAAAAAAAAAAAATAAAACAATTGTCTAGGAGTAGAGCGATACCAGATTTTTATCTGATTCCATTCTCAAGTAGCTCTGTAACCTTAATATAGAAATCTCTCAATATATCAGTTTATATTTAGAAGAAACAAAAGCTAGATGTTCTTAAGTATACTTGCAATGTATGTTACCAACTATTCTCCCTATTCTATACTTAAATGATTTAGCAAGATCAAACTGATCCTGCTTTACTTTAAGATTTCTAATAAAATGCTTAAACACAGTTTCTTCTGTGATGACATGCTACTTTCTTAATAATAGTTCCGTTATTCTTTCCAAGTAATTATGTTTATTTTTATGAAAAAATAGGCAATTTAATCTGAGTTCCATTTTTTAATTTGTATACCTGCATATATATATATATATATATATATATATATATATATATATATATATATATGCTTTCGCAAAAAATTCAAGAGCCAGGAGTGATGGTACACGCCTGTAATTCCCCCACTTGAGAGGCTGAGACATGAAGATTACAGGTTTAAGACTACTCCCAGCTTCTTAGATGCTCAGAAACATGGTGAGACCTTATTTGAAAACATAAAAAGGATGTGGGTGTAGCTCAGAGGGAGAAAGTCCCTGGGTTCAATCCCCAGTACCACAAAGTAATAATAATAATAATAATAATAATAATAATAATAATAATAATAATGTTAATGTTAACTAATTCAAAGTATCTAGTAAAGCATCTTCAAAAATATAAATAGGGTATGGTGGTGCATGCTTGTAATCCCAGTACTTGGGAGGCTGAGGCAAGAGGATCTGGGTTCGTGTCCAGTCTCATTTGCTTAGTGAGGCACTCTGCAATTTAGTGAGACCCTGTTTTAAAATAAAGAATAAAAAATAGGACTGAAGGTGTAGATCAGAGGTAGAATGCCTCTGAGATCAATCCCCAGTAACACACACACACACACACACACACACACACACACACACTCACGCACACAAACTCACACCACAAACTATATATATACATATATATATATGTATATATATATATGTATATATATATATATATATAGAGAGAGAGAGAGAGAGAGAGAACAATCATTAAGCTTTCATATATTCAAAACAGTATAAAGAAGAGTTACTCAATTCTACCTTTCGTATCTCTAATTCATATTTACCTCTTTTACTTCTGTTTATTTTTACTATTTTTTCTACTGAAAGGACATCAAGTGATAAAATACATTATAACAATACCTAAATTAGTATTTTAATTTTGAAAAATCATGATGAAACCACTTAATTTCTGAAAATCATTAGTAAGCTAACCTGTAGATTTTTAGGTCTTGCCATATATAATTTGCATGCTCTTCTCATCAGTTTCAAGGAGATTAATGGTATATTCAGTTATCTGAACAAAGTAGTATGCAAGAATCATCTTCCAATTTCTTGAAGATGCCATCAACACCCTGGCAACTTGAATGCAGTTATTTCAGAAGTATCGCTGGATCTGAACTGATGTCTCATATTTTAGGCTGCTTAGAATATTCCCATATCCTTTTTCAGGTGATTACACAATCTCAATGATCTATCAATGTTTAAATCAAACCGCTTTGCAAAGACAGCTGGAAATAGAGCATTTTTAATGTCATAAACACAAAATAGAAAAAATGTTATTCACTTTGATGAGTTTCTTGGAAATAGCCTTGGTTCTTTTTCATAAAAAGTTCAAAACTGTATTTAATTTATGTATATTTTCAAGAAGCTGTATTACATATTTGTACTTTCAGCATCCAGCACAGTGAATGGTACATAGAAATTTCACAAAAAAGCGTCGTGAAATGTGGTCAGTTTGTTTTACTAGTTAAGTTTATTACTAGAAATTATTTTTATTATGATATGTTTGTAAAATAGACTCAAATTAGTGTCAGTGCTGTGTTTGCTAGTGCATATAAAATGCTAGGCATTGTGACTGGTATAAATATTACTGAATAAATTTTAATGGAAGGATTTAGTAGGTATATATAAAAGAATTTCAATGTTTTTTAAATTTTTGTTTTTTGCTGAGAACCATTAAGAAAATGCACCTCAGTTCTATAACCAAAAGGGGACGATTTCTATCAAATACCTGCATGACTTTGGAAGTGGATTTCTTCCCCAGAATGCCTAGAATAAATCTTTGACTGGCTGAAGATACCAAGTGTAGATCACTGAATAGAAAGCCCCATGAACCTGCAATTAAAGTTCTGACCTACACAATTCTAGGTAATTAGGGGCGATCTTATGAGCCATTAATTTTGTGATGATTTGTTAAATATTGATAGGAAAGTAATACAAAGTTTATGGCTGGTAGCATGTTTTTTATTGTATTTTATTTTTTATTTTTGTGGTACTGGGGATTGAACCCAAGAGCATTCTGCATTCTACCTCTGAGCTACACCCTCAGTCCTATTTTTTATTCTTTATTTTGAAACAGGATCTCACTAAGTGTTGGAGGGCTTTACTAAGTAGCTGAGGCTGGCCGCGAACCCGGATCCTCTGGTCTCAGCCTCCCAAGTACTGGGATTACAAGCGTGTGCCACCATGCTCGGCTTCACTTGATATTTTGCATGAAATGATAATCTTGTTAATATTTCAAAATTATATAGAGAACTATATTTGATCTCTAAAATGACATTAAGATTGTCTTTAATAAATCCTCAGTATGAACAGGATAGCAAATATGTATGGATGGAAACTTTTAATCTTTTTTTTTTTTTTTGCGGTACTGGGGATTGAACTCAGGGCATTCTACCTCCGAGCTATACCCCCAGCCCCATTTTTTATTCTTTATTTTGAAACCAAGTCTCACTAAGTTGTGGAGTACCTCACTAGGTAGCTGAGGCTGGCGAACCTGGATCCTCCGGTCTCAGCCTCCCGAATGCTGGGATTACAAGCGTGCGCCACCACACCCGGCTCTTTTAATCTATTTTAATATTGTTTCTGAATCTGTCTGCATTAGTTTGTTGTTGAGAGCAAATCTTGGTGAGGTCAAGTTTATTTTGTTCAGAGATGTGCTCTTTTGAGCCTCATAGGGAACTGGTTTAAAAGTGTAAATTATCTGTGTTGAAAAAGCAATCCTGAACTGGTGTGTCCTAACATTGTATTCAGTATTTGAAGGATGTAATTTTTATTCCTTCTTGTAAAGCACATTTTAATTTAACCTAGGATAAATAGAAAGGACATTTTTAAAGTAGATGGGTACTTTCAGTTTTTCCTGTTTCTCTTTTAAAAAACAGAAATATTCTCATTAAAAACAACAACAACAACAAAAACTGTTCTTTAAAATGGACATTTTTCTGCAGGAAATATAGTATATCCTAAGCTGTTAACTAAATACTACAAGTTCTGTATATAAATGCAAAGAAAACACCAATATTACAGGATATGAAGATCAGGGTATTAACAGATGGATAACTAAATCCTTATATTACATAGCCTTGTATCTTGATCAATACCATGAAGTCCAGAATATTTTAAAATTCTAGATCATGTTTATGCAGAGTTTATGTTGACATGTGAATCACAAAACTATTAAAATTTAACTAAGAATCACATTTAAGTACAGTTATTGAACATTTTTTTACATTACATATTTGGCTTGGAAAAATTTTCCCAGTTGTTTTGCCTGGTATATATTGAAAAAATGCACAATGGTTATATTATTTCTGAAATAGAAACCTGACTTTCAAGAATAGAAAGACAAAACAGTTTGGTGGAAATACAAGACTTACTTGGTGCAGGGGTTTTTTACCTGGGTCAAGAACACCTGAGGAGAATTCATGTTGGAAAGAGGAAATTATCTTTATTTTCACTAACTTCTATAAAAGTAAATGACAAGCTACAGAACTATTAGGAGTACCTATGGCTTAGACATCACTGATATTTTCCTATTATATTAAAAGTATTGCAGATATCTCAACATAAAATTTATCATTTTGATATTTTGTTAGTTATTAGAATTGCCAATAGAGTTGATAACAAAGGACATGTACTTAATCACATAATAATAACAACTTGATAATATATTTAGCATAATTTGTGCCCAAAGGTGTTTATTTTGTGCCTTTGAAAACATTAATTTGAGAAAATTTCTATGGGCTTTACAGAATTTCCAAAGCAGAGGACAGCCAACATAAATAAAAAATATTAACATCTCTATTCTAAAAAAATCTTTCCTTAGCCACCATAGTTATGATTTTTTTCCAAGAGACTTCAAGAGATTTCTACAGCTATCACCCAAAATTAATATGCCTTGAGTACATAAATATGATGCAAACTTCCAACTTTGAAAGTTGAACTTCTTTTCTGAATTAACTCCAACATCTTACCCTGTCATTTAGTTGATGTGTTGCTGTCTAAAATGTGGATTGATGGTTGACAGAATTGATGTTATAAATTATGCATGCCAATTTAGCGAACACAATTAAACTGAGGCAGTATGGGTAATTTAAATAATTACATGTATAAATAGTATTATTAGTCTTGTCGAAATCTGCACCTATACTAAATGTCAGCATTTAATATCAACAAAGAGTGTTAAGGATTCAGGATTTTGCATCGGGATGGCTAGAAGACTGATTTCAAGTTCAATTACCTGTTAAAATAATATTAGCATACACTTGTCTGATAACTTTTGTTTCTGACTTTTATCTGAAATTGGAGTATGAATATACACTCTTTAAAATTTTGGTTATTTCTATTAAGTTCATTCGCCAGACAGTCTAAAAATTGCCATTTACAGTACATGGGAGCTTATTAATACTTTTATATATTACTTGGTGTATTCATGGTATTTTGCTATACATGGGTATGTAATATTAATTATAAACCTGTAAGGCTTTTATAAATCCAGAACACACCCATGGTGAGTTTTCTAAGTTCCTGGTGGAGGATGAAGAATACTCTAACCAGATTAAATATATATTTTTAAATATAACACAACTGCCTTGTAAAAGAAATTTCTAGATGTGGATTTTTATTGTGATTCACAGTGAATTATTTGTTTCCATTTTTGGAATACGGTCCTTTGGGATTAGGTAGTGATAACTAACCTTGGGATTTGATACTGATTTGGAATTAATACTGATTATTGTCAATGTTGATAGCATATTCTCAAATTTTATTGTAACCAAACAGTTGAAGAAAGCATTTTGCAAAGAACTTGGGCAGTTATACTTTAGCCCAAATTATCTAGCCAAGTAATTAAAAAGCTCCCATTTTAATATTATACCCTTTCTTGATTTGAGGGTAGTGTGAAGGACATTGTTATTAAAGAGATTATTATGTGACCCTACTTATGTACCACACTGCTCCATAGTACCTGGGACAAGTGTTTAATTTTTATTTAAATTTAGCATGTTTATTATTGTACACTTAATTTTTGTTTTTTCAGTTTTCTAAAGATATAATTTAAAATAAGTCTGTATATATTTGAAGGATACATTCTTTACAGAGTAAAAATCACAATGCATAGCTGGAGATTTTACCCAGGGTCTCACATATCTAGGCAAATGATATAACACTGAGCCCAACAAAACAGCTTTATCCCAAGTAATATTTGTGTCTGTTTTCCAGCATATGATTTTTTTTTCCAGTCCTGGGGATTGAACTCAGGGTCAATCTACCTCCGAGCTACATCCCCAGCCCCTATTTTTTATTCTTTATTTTGAAACAGGGTCACACTAAGTTGCAGAATGCCTCATTAGGTAACTGAGGCTGGCCGCGAATCCGGATCCACCGGTTTCAGCCTCCCAAATGCTGGGATTTCAAGAGTGCGCGACCATGCCCGGCTCCAACATATAATTTTTAAAATCAGAATAATCTACATTAAATGTTTCTTGTTAAATATTATATTATTGCATTCTTTTTGACATGAGTTTTCAACAAAGCATTTTTATACATATTTTAAATTTTAGATTAATTATATAAGCAGCTATAAAACTTTCATTGCTCAATCTTTCCTATATAAGACTTTAATAAGTACACTGATGAGAACATTAAAATTCTGAGTCATGCTGAATGACTTAGAGGACTATTTGAAATGCAGATGTAAATCCATTAAATGGGAAGTTATTAGATTCTTCCCTTAGTCATGGCTGTGAATTATGCCTATTAGAGATTTGCTGCCAGGTGGAAAATGACATGAATATATGACAGAGTCACATACAGTTACAAAATTGTGTTATGTTTCTGAATAAGGGGCATAGATAGAAAACTATGTGAGATCTATAGAAGAGGAAGATTAAATGTAATCTGAAAACGTGTTGATTTCCCAGATGGTAAACTTTGAAGGAGGTGGAAAGAGTCTTTTCTACCTGATACCCATTCATGACTTCACATATACAGACACAATTACATCTGTACATACACTCATCTTTTAATATACCCTGAGTAATCATTCCAAACACTATGTGAAGTATGTCAAATCATCAGTCATCTCCAATGAGTAGTCAACTTGATTAAGATATGAGTTAGTTAGAATATTCCAGGACAAGTATGGAGTAAAGGGATGACCATCTCTACTATGTACAACATTGTATGTTCACTATGTAATGGCTGAAGAAAGATGGAAAGGAAAACGAGTCATGACTGTTTAAAACAAAAATCATATTTTAAATAGATGATTTGGAGAATGATATTTTCTGATGTAAAAAGAACTCGTTCAGGTGTTTAAAACCTATCCCCTGAAGCATGTTTATTAATAGTATAGCAGTAAATTGGAAAGTAAAGGAAAATTCCAAATCCCATGGACGTCATATTAAGTGGAGAAAAGCTATAAAAAGAAAATAAATAAAAAATTAGGCTTCACAAAGTTGTGATAAAATGGAGGATGTGTTCCATGGAAGGCATTTCAGTCATTCTGACAGGTGTAATTGGCATAATAATGGAAAAGCTAACAGAAGTCCACCCAATATTTGTCCTTCTTTGGTGGCAGATGAAGGAGTAATTGATTATATAATTGTATTTAGCAACTTAAAAAGAAACAAATTTCCAGTTCACAAAGCTATAAAGTTGACTCAAATACTGTTGAAGTCACAGCGTGAGCCTTGTTGACATTCATTATTCCAACCATCTGGAGCCTCACATAGCTGAGGCTGGCCGCAAACCCAGATCCTCCGGTCTCAGCCTCCCAAATACAGGGATTACAAGCATGTGTCACCACACCCGGCTGGATTCTAACCGTCTGATCACTTGCTTCAGAATTGATTTTCCTGACTGCTTTCTGGAGACAGTCAACATCTAAAAACCATTAAAATCTTGTACCATTTCATTGCATCTCTGGATGTTTTAAAAAGTGTACTTTTAGCTTCAAGTGTACTTTTAGCTTCAAGTATCCTCTAGTCCATGACAAGTGTTTGCAAGTTTTCTTTCGATTCAACACCTAAGAGGAAATAATAATCGGCCTGATCTAATGCTTTACAATTGGTCTCTAGTCAGATGAGGCTATCGAACATTTGAAATGTGGATGGTTTAAATTGAGAAGGCTGTAAGTGTATAATACAAACCATACTTTGTTTATTCATGTAATACATGTCAAAACATTAAAAAATATTGAGTTAAATAAAACATTTTGTTAAATTAATAAGTTTCTACTGTTTAAAAATGGCACTAAAATATTTCAAGTTACATATGTAGCTCATGTTACATTTCTATTAGATAACACTGCTCTAGAAGAAAGGGACTCAAAGAGAGAAGACTAGATGCAATCTCTTAAAACCCTGGACTTATATTGAGGGAACTAAATCCTGAAAAATGATTTTCATAAGAAGTATCATAGACACTTCAAAATTGAAGAACTTAGTTGGGCATAGTGGCACACACCTGTAATCCCAGTACTTAGGAGGCTAAGACAGGCAGACTGCAGATTTGCAGTTAGTCTCAGCAACTTAGTTAGGCCCTCTACAAAATAGTGAGATCCTGTTTCAAAACAAAAAAGAAGCTGGGCGTGGTGGCGCATGCTTGTAATCCCAGCATTTGGGAGGCTGAGACCGGAGGATCTGGGTTCGTGGCCAGCCTCAGCTACCTAGTGAGACACTCTGCAACTTACTGAGACCCGGTTTCAAAATAAAGAATAAAAAATAGGACTGAGGGTATAGCTCGGAGGTAGAATGCCCCTGAGTTCAATCCTCAGTACAAAAAAAAAAAAAAAAAAAAAAGATAAAATAGAGCTGAGGGTATATCTCAGAGGTAGAATACATCTGGGTTCAATCCCCAATACCAAACACACACACACACACACACACACACACACACACACACAGAAGAACTTGAAAGTAGTCTTATAAATTACATGTATAATTATGACTAAAATATACTATCCATGAACTATAACCTACATACTATTCCTCAATGGTCATCTGAATGTGTTTATTGCCATAAACATTGTTATGATGCTTAGGTTCTATCTATACTTTTGCAGTCATGGTTATAATTTTTCCTATGCATCATTCTAGTTTTGCCACTATTCTAAGCACTCCTTTAAAAAAAAAAGACAGTTAGTAAGGAATATCCTAAAGCAACATTTAAATCCTTTTGAGATACCACTAATTCACAGTTTAATGCATAAATTTCAGTTTACCTAACCTATGGTAGCTTTCATATCCAGTTAAGGACACTAGGGGGAGCCTCAGAGAGTAACAAAACAAAATGGTTATCTACTAACACAAGGACAACTTAACATAATTATTCTGTTTTTTCCTCAAATTATCAAGAAATTGATATAAAAATGCACCACTTAAGGCTTGAATTATGTATTATATTTCTTTTGAGCTTACTCTATGATATATATGTATACTAGTGCATAAATGCAAATTCACATAACTACACAGACATATGTATTTTTGTAACTATTGACACATGTTGTCAACCAGACCTGAAATAGTTGTAATCTCTTGTGCACAGCCTCACTAACAAACTTACCTGAATGGTTTTTCTAAATGTACCAACTGGCTGAGCATTTATCATTAACCACATACCTTGCTTTTTCTTCCTTTAGCAATGATCTTTGAGAACTTGATAAGTACAGAAATTTTAGTCAATAATCATAAATTAGATAAATCCATGTGAAAATGTGGTTCATGTATCAATAGCTTCAACTTCATCTGGGAATTTCCTAAACTTGTAAATTCAGCCACAATACTGGACCTAATGAGTCAAAACTCAGGGATGGGACCCAGAAAGTTGTGCTTTAACAAACCCCATAGATCTGTTTCTTGTTAAAGTTTGAGAATGGCTGGATCCTGAGTATCTAACAAATATTTTGGTGTGCTAAAATAAATTCAGCACTATCTAGGATAAATGTAGCACTAAAATCCACAATCAAAATTCACAATATGCCTGGAGCACATCGTTGTACTAGCCTTTTCCCACAGAGAATAAACACACACACACACACACACACACACACACACACACTCCTTCAATTTGCATTTTTATGGTTTTCCATAATTTCTTAGTGAAGAAATTGCCTAAGTTTATGAATAAAAAGACAGCAAGGCCAGAGATTCAGTTAGGAACTGTGCCTGATACATACAGCATGCAATTTTTAGTTGTTACTGTTATTTATCTTCTTGCTTTTGTTGTTATTGTGGTTTTGCAAGATGGTAAATTCCTTTAGACTATTCACAAGCAGTTAAACTGCTGTTAAATGAGGAAAAAAGGTCATGATGAAGTATTTTTATTTTTATGATACAATGGGAGGTATGTCTACCAGTAGGTTTAACACAAGACTCTGAGAATACTGAATATTAAAATTCTACAGGAAGGCAGCTAGGAAATCTTGCCAGAGGTATGATTTTAAAGGTAGAAAAATGGCTTCTACACAGGCAGCATATAATTAGCAAGGTAAGGTAGTTAACAGTGTGGACATCTGTGTGTGGTACTGGTAAAATTAGAAATTGTCTTAGTCTTCCAAGAGTGTCACAACACAGTACCACAGACTGGGTGGCTGCAGTAACAGGCATGTGTCATTTCACAATTCTGGAGGCTACAAGGCCAAGTTCAAGATGTCAGCAAGGTTGGTTTCTTCTGAGAATTTTGGGGTTCTCTTAGGTCATAGGTGGCTATCTTCATTATTTGTGGTTTCATGTTTTCTTCTTTCATGTATGACTTCATGTCCAGAGTTCTCCTCTATATAAATTATAGCAGTCATATTGAATTAGGACCTTGCACTAATGACCTCATTGTAACTTTGTTACCTCTGTAAAGGTCCTATCTCCAAATATGGTTACCATCTGAGTCATTAAGAGAAAGAACTTCAGCATATGAAGCTTGAGAAGGGGGGTACAATTCAACTCCAGGCAGAATTGGTAGGTTTTTCTGCTAGCATTCTGACTGCTGTAATTCAAAACAACTGATGACACAATTTGGGATTTATTTTATCACAATGCTGGAGATTTCAGAGGTTTATGCGATGCCAGGCTAGATCTGCAGAGTTCAGGGCAGGGCAGTGGGAAGCAGAGGGAGGAAGAGAGCAAGGGCTCTTCTCTCACATCATAGAAGCCAGAAGCAAGAGACTAGTCTACATTTTCTGCTGAAGTAATGCTTTCTCAGAAGATTTTAAAGAAGGGAGTGATATGATGTGCTTCTTGGGAGCCACAGGTTAATAAGTCTTGGAATGGAAGAAAGCCAAGATAGGAAAAGGCTTAAATAAAGAGTTATATCAAAATCTTGCTTACAATGAAGGAAAGGATCTAAGGGAGAGAGGAGGTGGGGGGAGAGAGACCTGATTAAAGAAACACTTCAGCCGGATGTGGTGGTGCATGCTTGTAATCCCAGCATTTGAGAGGCTGAGACCGGAGGATCTGGGTTCATGGCCAGCCTCAGCTACCTAGTGTGGCATTCCACAACTTAGTGAGACACTGTTTCAAAATAAATAATAAAAAAATAGGGCTGGGGGTATAACTTGGAGGTAGAATGCCCCTGAGTTCAATCTTCAATACTGAAAAAAAATTTAAAAAAATTCAGTTGATACTATATACATACCCAAACTTATAAATGCTAATCTCAATATTATATATGGGAAAGAAGAGGAAGTAGAAAGGATATGGAGAGAATCTCACCAAGTATTGTGTGTATATATGTCCCTATCACTCTGAACTTCATTATGATGTGTAATTACAATGTACCAATAAAAAGTATATTAAAAATAAAAAGTTGCTTAACACAGAAGCAAGGAAGGGAGTTTAAAGAGGACAGAGTTAGGGAAAGTCAAGGGTTATCTTGGATGAAGAAAGATTTTCAGTTGTTCTTTAAATAAGAAAAAGAAAGAACAGAAAAATCATTTTAGAAGAATTTCTAGTGCTTTCATTGAAGTCATTATTAGATAATGATGATAACAGAGGAAAAGTAGGATTAAATACAGTATATATTAAGTATACAATAGAATTTCAATCTAATATGCATTTGGAAGTAAAGGTTATAAGTTAAAGTATATTTAGGGCTAAAACATCATTTAGCACATACTAGAAATGAAAACAATGAGAACAAATATTTATAGTCAGTAGAAACACTTATAAAAAGGGAAAAATGGACTGAGTCAGAAACAGTGAAGGAAGTAATATATAAAAAGCTGTTACCAAAAAGGCAGCGAAGAGCAGAGAGAATGGTGATGGGAAGGAAGACAGGCAGAAGAATGGAGTTATGGAAAACCCAAAGGGAAAGAATTCAAGAAAGTGGAGAGTTAAGATTTGGCAATATATAAAAGTATTACTGTTGGTTTCACTGGCATGTGTGGAAGGGAGGAGGGACTAGTGGGGTAGCATGCAGAGGGACATATGTTCATATCACATTGGACCTCACTATGATGTATAATTGCAATGCATTGATAAAAAGACATAAAATAAGTTGAAACACTATAGGAATCAGGTAGCTTAATGACAAAGAATAGACTACTTTATTTGGTAAATGAATTTTAAGAACATCAATATAGAATGTTCCAAAAGATATTTGTTTAAGTTAGGTTGTCTATGAATACATGTATTTACATCACATCTCAGAGCTATGGAGAACTCTGGGGAAGACTTTTATATTTTTATTCTTTAGGTCATTCTTGTACTGCCACTCAGGGTTGTCAACCTCAATTGATAATTCATTTGCTTGGCCAATTATTTAATAAGCATCTGTCATGGTCTAGATACTGAAACAATTTCTGAAAAGACACAGTTAAAATATCAGTGTCCTTCTTCAGGGAGCTCTCAAATTCATGTGATATTTAAAATAATGGAGGTGTATAAGGTGCCAGGTTTTGACTCCTGAATCTCTGGGAATCAAAACTTACTTTTTGCCTGCAGCTGAATTCTATGGTCCAGCAAACAAGTCAGGTGGCTTTAAAAAATTTAAAAATACACCCCAAGGGAAAATTTTATAATAATTTGTTGTGACTCTTCTTGCTATTTTAGGAGCCACTTGTTCTCTCTCTATTGCAATAGAATATAGAAATAGAGATTTCATAAAATAGAAATCTACAGGCCACCAAATCTCAAAATTGATTAATGTGTAAGAAAAATTTTCCAGGCAATGCTTTTGTTTCCTAAAGTCCTGGGCTTCAATTTGGGGCGTGATATCCCCAACTAAACCCATCTATCACCACTATTGGTGTTTCAAGTGGGGTTCCAGCCATGGCTATTATTAGAAGCATCAAACCACAAATATAAGAGTTCAAACATCTCACATCATAAAATGAAAACATCCTCTTAAATTCATTTATATATACTGAAGTTAATCAAGTGGATATAAGTAAACTGTTCTGGTTTAATATTGGCTCTTATTTCTTTATTTGTTTTAGCCTTTTCTACACATGTTTGAATGAAGAATATTGAAACATTTATAGGTCATATTACAAACATATATTTGGTTGTGTCTGAGAACTTCAATTTTACAATACAATGTGTTGCATGACAATTTTTTGTTTCATGAAGAGAAATAGATTTTTTTAAAAAATATTTTTCCTGTACAGTCCAGTGGAGTTCTTTATCCCTGAATATACATCCTTTCATAAATATTACTATCAGACTAAAAAACTGATATTTAAATGTCATTACTATAAATAAACCATAAAATCTAATGCCTGACTCAAAGGGTCAATATTGTATAGTAACTGAAGAAGATTATTTTTAAAGGAGAAGAACAATTATGGTATCAATAATTTTTCTCTTTAAAGTACCCCAACTAATTTTATTAAAGGTTAAGGATAAAATTCAGGCTTATTTAGTCCTCAAGAAGGCTCAATTGCACCACCAATATTCTGGTCTCTTTGCCAGAAACTAAGGAACACCTTTGACCTTCTCATGTCCTGTCAATCCTCAGGTTGTGTATTTCTTTTCAGGATGGCTTATTTAAATTCTACTTAACTGATCCACATCATGCCAATCTTATACTTCAACTACTATAAAAATTTCTAACAGGAATTAAAATTAGAGATAAATTTCATAATGATTGTTTTTGAACTAGGGATTGGGCCCACGGGTATTCTATCTCTGAGCTATACACCAAGCCCTTTTAAAATTTTCCTATTTTGAAACAGAGTCTCATTAAGTTGCAGAGAGCCTTTCTAAGTTGTGGAGGTTGACCACGAACCTGTGATCCTTCTGTCTCAGCCTCTGTTCTCTTTGCACAAGTACTGGGATTATAGGCATGTGGCATGAGTGTGGGCCTCACGATACATCTTGAAAAGCTTCGCAGATATAATGAAACTATAAATTTAGGATATTTTCATAGTTTTTTCTCCCTTTTCTTCCACTCGAACTCCTAAAAAAGTCTGTAAAAGCTCTGTGATGTGCAAGACTTAAGGTTGAATTCCTTTGTCTGCCATTTAAACATTGAATTAGCTGCTTTTATCTTGACCAATCAATGTATGTTTCTTCTCTATCTCTCCCATGGCTAATTTATTGCTTCATCCAGGCTATTTTTGTATTTACTTGAACCTTCTCACTGTCTGGAAACCTATTTAATACATTCAGAATGTACTTTCATCCTTCTCTTTTAAACAATTTAGTTTTTTGTTTTGTTTTGTTTTGTTTTTTTAATTAAAAGTATCCTGAGTAAGAACCTTTTTTTTCCCTGGCAATGAAACCCAGGGACATTCTACCTCTGAGGTACACCACCATTCCTATTTCATTCTTTTATTTTGAAACAGGGTCTCACTAAGTTGCAGAGGGCCTCATTAAGTTGCTCAGGCTGGCTCTAAATCTGGCTCAGTCTCCCATATATTGGGATTACAATCATGAACCACCACGCCCAGCACAAGATCCTTTTTCTAAAAGTCAGTCTATAATATGTGTTCTCTTTGCACAAATGAAAATCTACACACACACACACACACACACACACACACACACACACATATAGTTATACCTATCTATCTATCTATCTAGCTATCTATCTAGCTAGCTAGCTATCTACCTATCTATATATGTTATACCTATCTATCTATCTATCTATCTAGCTATCTATCTAGCTAGCTAGCTATCTACCTATCTATATATGTTGCTATTTTGAGCATTTATTCTATATTCTCAATTACTGAACCTTGAGAGTAACTCAAATAGAGTAACTCCAAACACTGCCACAGTCAAGTGCCTCATTTGTTATGTGTATTATACTATATGTGTTGAAAGCTTTGCCTTATCTACTATACTCATTATGCAAATTACTACACTCATTTTGAAATAGATCATCTGATTTATAGTTCTGCTTTGATATTATACACATCTCAGGAAAAGACTCATGATGTTTCATTTGTAGAAGTTCCAGAAATATAAAAACTAGCCCTAGCAAAGTAAAATTGGTCTGAAGTGTCCACAGGTTATTTAGTCCAGGAACCTTTTGGAGATACCAAAATCCTTGGATGCTCAAGTCCCTTATATAAAATGATGTAGTATCTGCATATAACCTATCTGTAGATAATTTAGAATATCTAATACAGTGTGAATGATATGTACGTAGCATCCATTTCACTTATCTTTGTTTTACTTTATTTTTATGGAATAGTGATAAGGCCAAAAAACAAAAGTCTGTACATGTTTGGCATAGATTCATTTTTTTTTTTCAAATATTAGTTGAATCTAAGGATGGAGAACCTGTAAGTAAAGAGGGTTGACCATAAGATATGTAAAATTAAAATGTCTTAGCTAAAGAATCTTAGCAGATTGGGTAAATGGTATAATCAGGAAAGAAGTCACATGATCGAGTAGAAAAATCAATGGAAAATTAAAGATACTGTAACACCAAAAGGGGAATAAAGAATGTGGGGTGGAGTAGGGGGACAAAAATAAATAGCAATCAGGCCAAAGTAAACAAATACTTATAAAACTAACAATATAATAATAGGTAATGACTTTTATAAACACACTAAAATAAACCACAGAACTAATAATCATTTAGCAACAACCTAATGAAGAAACGTCTTATTAATATCTGAACTCAGGAGTAGAGTACAGGCCTGAGTGGATACTCAAGCTGGCATATCCAGGTATCTTCTTCCTCTTCTTGGGGCCTCTTCAGGTGGTCTCCAGGAAAAGACCCAAAGGTGCAGGCTAATGCATGGAACCCAATGAGTGAGAACAGGCCTTGATTATAAAGGGTAAAAGGGTTGGTACTTGAATGTCTGCTGACATATTTATGCCATATATAATTTCATCTTCATACAAGTTGATTAAGGTAAGTGATGTTGTCTTTGTTTTCTGCCTTCAAAAACAGACTCAAAGTTTTTCTGTAAGTTAACAAAAGTCATACCCCTTTTGAAAGGAGCAATAAAAACTTATGTCCTATTTTGTCAGCTTCCAAAGTTCATACATATGGCTCCAGCTGACCTCCATCTGGTCTTAACAGGTAAACAAACCAGACACAAAATGTCCCTTTAAACAAATCAACCAAGAATTCAAGTAGAATCTCCAAATTACTAAGATAAAATTTTATTCTTTCTTAGGTAATATTTGCAGTATAGTATACTTGGTTGTATTTTTTGTGAAATTAGTTGAGAATGCTCCCTTTAATTATTACTCAATCTTTCAAGAAATATTTTTTGAACTAGAAGTACTACAAACTTAGCGAAAAATATTTCTGATTTTATGCTACTTACAATCTAAGAGATAATTAAGAATGAAAACATGAATGAACATTGTAATTTTTGGAAAAAGTAACACATGATGCAAAAGAATACGGTACTTTCAGTTTACCAGAGAGATGCTGCTTTGATTGGGGATAGAAAAGTTCATGGTAAAAATGTTTTTTTTTTCATTTATTGTTATTGCTGTAAGAAACCAATGAAAGAATTTTGCACAGGTAATATGATCTAATTTTTTTTTATTTTTAAAAGATAAAATTGGTTGTTTGTGGAGGAAGGATTAAAGGAGTCAGTATTAAAACTATGAGTGGAGGATAAGAAGCTATTGAAATGGTCCAGGAAGAAATACAAGATAGTTGGGGCCAAGGTGGGAAGAATGATGCTAGAGTGACCCATGTGTGTTTATTTCAGCCCTTTGTATGGAGGGGTCACTTAGTAAGATGAAGAAGGCTAAGAGATTACAGGTTTGGGGGAAAGGACTGGTAATTTTGGCTTAGATGGAACATCAATTCTGTTTAATGCTGCTGGAAAGTCAAGAGGGATGACTAAGAAAAGTCCATTGGCCTGAAAACATAAGGTTGTATATGAACTTTACATGGGGTAGCCTGGGAGTAGGAAGACATAGTTGGATGGTATGGAATGGAAGGTGAGAAAGGAAGCCATTCGATGTAGGCAACTGTGCTTGGAAGCTTAACTGAGAAGAGTGAAGGCATAGGGCAAGAGAGTAATGTTTGATTTAATATTATATACTACTGCATCTACTGGAAGACTGATGAATGGATTCCACAATAATAAAAGGAAAAAATTAATATTCACAGGCTTTCCACTTGATTGGCATTGTTCTAGATGTTCACATATAAAGATTTATTGAGTATTCTTGACAACCCTATGAGATAATTTACAGACAAGGAAACAGGTACAGGAAGGCAACTTGTCCAATTTTTCCAAGATGGAAAAGTGACAAAGTCAGGATGCAAACAGCCAGTCTCACTCTTGCTCTTAACACTCTACAACATACTAGTTTCTCAAAGAGAGAGAGAGAAAATGAAAAGTTTAGAAGTGAATGGAATCAAATGATAAGTCCATGGGAAAGCAGGAGAAAAGAAGATCGAAAGCAAATATAGAGGACTTAGATGTTAATAGACACAGGGCCATTCTTTGTTGGATTTTGAAATGTTTTAATGAACTAGGGCTTGCCTATTGTTATATTATCATCTGTGAATAATGAGAGTAATCATTTCTTTTGAGTAAGCAAATACATAAGGATTTTGACATAGCTTGACATGCCTCAAATAAATACTCCTGGTTTTTACTTCCAACTCTCAATCCAGATGTCTTTCCCAGTTCCCCTAGTAAGTGTCAAATTGCTTCTAATTTGATTAAGTACAGAAATGATTATGTGGTGTTGCTGGCTACATATCATGTGTGGTTGGAGCCTGTACAGAGTGCTTTTGGATATGCTAACAACTCAACAGTGTTAATTAAAGACAATAATAAATTTGGCTCTTTGCTTTGGAGGGTACCTGCTAGGATAGTGTAAACAATAAAATATACCAAAAGAACTGAATTTTGAGAATTTGTCTCTGATCACCACATTATATTGGTTTCCAAGGAGAAGTCATGTTGGCTTGAAGCTCACAGAAGCATGAAATTCTTATGTCTCCTAATTTACAATAGAAGTGAGTGTAGAGAACAGATAGAATTAAAATGAAATGAAAGTAAAACTTCTCTTTATTTGCTAATGGAGTTTTTGGGCAATATTTTCCAAAACTAATTCTACTTGGAAATCATTTGCAAAATATTTTTGGTTAAAGAAATAAGTAACATAGGAAGGTGTACTATATGCGAGAGATTTGTTTCCTAATTATATTCCATTCTCATCATGGATGAAGCTTTGATTTGAAAGGTATAGTAGTTCCAGAAATGTGCAATATCGTAATTGCTGATTTACTCTAAATAATTCTTGAAGAATAATTATTAAATCATTGTTACAGAAGATTAAAGAGAAAGATTACTCTAGTTTTCTATGTAACATGATTAAAATATTTCTAATTGGAATTTAATTCAAAAGTAGAATGTACAATGTCTTCAGGGAATGGATGAGTATATGCCATGTATAATCTGCTATTTCTTAAATTCCAAAGGAAAGGGTGTAAAAATTATTTATATCTTATATAATTAAGTCCCAAGTTTCGAATTCTATAAATATTTCAGCAAAATTGATAAATGTGCATTAAAATAGATTGAAAATAATAATCTAGAGTTTGTATGTATTATGTTAATCAGTAATTATTACATAATCATTTTGATATTATAATATATAATATGACATATCAAATATACACATATATATGCATATATATATACTATATTTATTTTTAATGCATATCTCACATCTGGGAAAATAGTAAAAGATGGTTTAAATTCCTTTCCTCTTTATATTTTGAGTTATCATTTCAATAATGATCAGTAACAAGAAAAGTAAGGAAGCTGTGTTCACCAATCAATGGAAATTTGGAAGGTATTCATTTATAAAAGTGATAATAATTCTCAATCCTAGGAAATAAAATTGAAAAAAGAAATAATATTTTGTTCATTCAGGGAGATGAGCAACAAACTAGAAATATTAGAGAATTAAGTCAGGCCTAAAAAATTAAAAGATTTTCTACAGAAACTAAGGCAAATTATTTGATCATTTTTCTGAGAGGAACTTCCTGTTAAAGAAGCACCTTTCCGCAATAAGAAATATTATGATAGTTTGACCAGGGAACAGCAGCACATGCCTTTCATTTGCCCCAGAAAATTGAATTTTAAACAATTCTGCTTATTTTGAAATGTTACTAAATTGCTCAAGTGCCTCTTGGAAGCTCATCGATGACTGACAAATGTGCTTTAACTTCAATTCCAAAGTCCCATATTAATAAAATGCTGACCAATCAAAGACTAGCTCAGTTTTACTCTTGTAAAACTAACTCTCTTGTCTAATATCTTTATAAATAAAAGATAGAGCGTCTTGCCTGAGATCACACTAACTATTTCAGATTTAAATTAGGTCTTTGGTCTCTAATCCTCTTTAAATATTTTAACTATACATTTACCTAGATGTTTTATCTAAGTTATTAATTCTGACCAAATCAAAAAGGCGAATATCATATAATTGGCCGTTCTAGATACCACTAGGGACCAAGATAAAGATCAGTGAAAAAAAAATGTATGTCTCATTCCAGTGCTAATCCTAGGAACTGAAAGTGAACATCCTGTTGATACTGTAGCTATTTAAAAGAACTGTGTTCCATAATTTCACAGATGAACATTAAAACCCAAGGACAGAATTTTAAGTTTAATGGGAAAGTCAAATTCAGTAAGTAGAAGTGTTTTATCAAACTCTAACATTGTGTATGTGTGTCTAAAGGAAGTTTGTTACATGTAAGCATGTAAAAAAAGAAGAAAAAGTGGTAGGTGGAGGGACAGAGGGCAGAGACAGTACTATTTGCTTAAAAAGGGGAGAATGGTCAGAAAACTTTGGGTAAGGTGAAATGAATGAAGAGGTTTTCATTGAGGTAGGAATGCATTTTCAGAGAAGAGAACACTATCCAAAAGACAAATAAATGGATTTGGGGAGTTTTCACTTTGCCCTGGTATTGATTTTGTCTGTGTTTGACCTGGGATTATTGATGTGGCCCTTCTGTCCAGGTAGTCTCCTGCTGCCACCATATCCCTTCTTTCAAGTCACTCTCATTCTACAGCTAAGTGAGCAATTCTGAATTTCAGACCTGATCTTGTATCTTCCCTATTCAATGTATCTTTTTATGCCTCTCAACTATTTTTAGAATAAATCTACCTACTTACTGCTTTGTATCTCACTGACACTCTCTTTCTCCTCTTGGACCCCATCTGCTCTCTCTTGCTTCTTTGTCTTTGCTCCTGTGCTTTCTCTGCTTCAAATAGCCTGCCCCCACTGCCCTTCATACCCCTAGCTAACTCCTGGTATTCTGGTCAACTTAGAGTTTAAAGAGTTTTCTTTCTGGAAACTTTCTGACACTGCCTCTCTCCAAATGTCTTAGTGGTCCAGTAGCACCTTACAGTCCCATACTCCTGTTTTGTATGACACTTTATTGTGTTTGCTTGTTCAGTTGTCTTAGTACCCCTTAGATTGTGCATTATCGCATAGCATCATCTCTTGTCCATTTTACTCTCATTTATATAACTAGTTTCTATCACAGTCCATGGCGTATTCTAAGTAGCCCATAAACATTAAACTAATAAATGTATATATTAAAAATGATTTAAACTATAAAAATAAGAAACAATACATGAAAAATAAGGGTTGGAAATGCTTTTTAAAACAAGATTTAATCTCATAACATATATTTGCAATCTGCTTTCAGAAGCTTTTAAAATGTCACTTGATTTGTGGTTTTACCACATCAGTGATATGTGGGGTCCATGGGCAAAATGGAATGCATTATAGAGCTAGAAAATTAGATTAAAATGCAACAAACTTTTTGGATTTAGACAATCTATATAGTCACAGTCTCAGAAATCTTGTTCTCAAGAATTGCCAGTAGTGACAGTATTGTTTTAGCCATAAAATGAGATCCTTCATGTAAAGAAGTAAATGAGTGATGTGAGCCAGACTGCTACTTTTTCAGAGTTCCTATGAGTATCTGATGGGACTAACGCATGTTACTCCTTATTATTGGAATGCTATGTTTGAATTCACTAAATCATTTATAAAGGAGTAAAATGTGAAGTATGCTGAGTGTTGTGGCAGGAACTTTTAAAATATAGTAATTCTCCC
Source organism: Graphiurus murinus (assembly GCA_004027655.1). Lineage (NCBI taxonomy): Eukaryota > Metazoa > Chordata > Mammalia > Rodentia > Gliridae > Graphiurus > Graphiurus murinus. The sequence goes on along the minus strand of PVLC010000516.1, from coordinate 106,930 downwards.
ACTCCAACATACTCCATATATGAACTAATGACTCACACACTTAGTGATATTCTTAAGTGGTAGAATCTCAGTAAGACTCTGATAAATATATGTTTATACAAATTCCACTTTATGATATAATCTGTCTAATTTGTAAATTTATTTTAATGCATTATAAATTATTCTACTTCTTTCACTAAGAACTTGAGAACATCTCTCAAAAAATAATGATAGTATATTCTGGGCAAAATGAGATGCAGCCATTAATATTCTCCCCTTCTTTCCTCTCACTTTCTCTCTCACACATACCTCAACTGTAAAAGCTCAACTAAATTAAGTTTTCTCCTATCTTTTACTGAGGGGCTTATCATAGAGTTTGTTATATGATTGACATTTTCCAGGTTAAAATATGAATTTTAAAATAACAACCTCTAGCATACTAACATTTGGGTTGGACATGTAAGTTATACATATGACCAGAAAAGAAATACTTCTTTAACCTCTCAAAACAAAGATAAAGAATGAATTGCCTGTCTTCATAGAAAGCAACTTATATTTGCTGGTCCAAGGAGAGGAGAAAAAGATCTCTCTCAAACATGTTGTCTTTTCTGCTTCCTCAGCCTCCAAAAAGACAAGGATACTTGCCTATGAAAAGTAAAATGTCACTTTATAATATTCTGATGACCAATTTGAACATTTTCAAAAATCAAGTAATAACCATGGTGATTACATGACATCGCAAAATTACATGGCCAGCTATTTAATATTATTATGGAAATTCTATTCATAATTTTGAGTAGTGGAAACTAAAGCATTTATTCACTAGAAATATTAATAATAACATGAAGAAATGTTTTACAGTATTAGGAGAGAAGCAAATATAGAAATTTATCTCCTAAGATTTTCCATGGTAAAATAATCATATATTTTGCACTTCATATTAAAGATGTACAGAAATGAGAAAAAGATAATAAATTATTAAAAGCATACCAATTAAAAAGGATGTACCTACACAATCATAACAAGGTCACTCACTGAAGTGAACCTTAGGGGGAGGGAGGGGGAGGGAACGGGAATGGGGAGGGAATCGGGGAAGGGGTCAAATGAGAATTGTGTGCAAATATGTTGTTAACAATTTGTACTTAACAAAGATGTACGCTATATTGCACAAATTACTACAATAAAAATTAAAAAATTAAAAAAAAAAGGTTGAATATTTTTAGAATGACTTTTGGTTTCAGGAAGAGGAATAATATCTTTAAAATTTCCAGCCAGTTGTGGTGGTGCATTCTTGTAGTCTCAGTATTTGGGAGGCTGAGACAGTAGGATCACAGGTTAATGGCCAGCCTCAGCAACTTAGCGAGGCTGTCAGCAACTTAGCGAGAACTTGCTTCCAAATAAAAAATAAAACAGGGATAGTGGAGTTTCTCAGAATTAAAATTCTCCTAGGTTCAATCTCCAGCACCACAAGATAGATAGATAGATAGATAGATAGATAAGAGATAAATTTTCTTTTCTCTTATTTTCACTCAGGAAGAGATGGAAAAATATTTTTCAACATTCTATCAATTTTATAGATTAATAAAGGAAAATTTCAAAAGGTTATATAAAAGCAAACCAACATTTAAAGAAGAAAAGTGTTTTTTTCTTTGAGAAGGTGTCTTATTGTTACCCAGGTTGTCCTTGAACTTCTGGGATCAAGAGATCCTCCTGTCTCAGCCTTCCTAGTTGATGGGTTGGCAGGTGTGCACCACCATGCCTGGTTTGGGGATGTTTTTAAATGTGTTTTCTTGTACTTTTCCTCAATTAATGGTCCATAAACCAGCACCAGTGAGCTTATAAGAAATGCACAATCTTAGGTACACTCTAGGCAGAGTAAATTAGAATTTTCATGGTAACAGGATTTTCCAATGATCTGTAAACATATTAAAATTTGAGAACTTATATTCTATTTCAGAGGTGTATATGATTCATTCTTTCTTGAAGTTCAAGGAGATTTAGCATATATATATATATATATATATATATATATATATATATATATATATAATGTTTCTCTTTGATAGGAAGTAGCATGCTCTAATTTTATTGATACAAAAAACTCAGGTGCATAAGGATTGTGATTTATCTATCATATATTACACCATCTATGATGATAAATTTGTTCTGAAAAAACCAATAATAAATTGATTTTTGATGATTATTCTAAAACTTAAAGCTATAAAAGAAATAGTATTTTAGATAAAATATAGACTCATAGACTCTTTGAAATATCATTGCATTTTATGTAATTATGTAATTAGAAGTTGTATGCTACATAAAAATAATGGTTTCTGGAACTGTCTCATATTTTATTATTTAAATTTTTGGTAATTTGAATTTTATAAATCTTTGTTCACATATTAAATAAAAAATTTAAAAACCCTCTGTACTTTTTACATTTTACTGGTAATTGCCTGATTTTGTTATACCCATGTGCCCAACCTGATTTTCTTTTAATAACAGAGGTTTAAATGGTTTATTTCATAGCTTTCCTTGCCTACTTCTAATAAACAAAAGTTTGCTACTATACCCTTGATAGAGCAAAACACAGTATGGGGAATGGTGTGTATTAAATGATAAAGAAGATAAAATCTCTTCTCTCAATATGCTCAAGTTCATCAGGGGAGTTAGGACATACACACATAACCATGATTAATTTCAGTGACAAATAAAAATGCTTTGGGAACTCAGGGAGCAGTCACTACTGATTTGTGGAATTAGCTAAGACTTCCTGAAGGAGAAAGCATTTTAACTAGGCCAAGGAGGATGGTTGGGATGATAATAAGAGGGAATATTAAGAGAGGATATTACATGTAGGGAAGGGATAAGAGTATTTCCATGTGGTGTATCGTCACAAAAGTACCCAAGTATGGGGCAATAAAGTATTTTTTTTTTTACATTTACTTAGCTACTTCTATCAAAATACACAAAGTTAAAATATAAAGCTTGTAAAAGTGTATGTGATAAGCTCAATTAAAGATTAAAAATACATAAATTTGCGAGGTATCTAAAAAGGTGATAAAGCTGATTCAAAGGAAAATAAAATAGACTGCTCAACATAAAGTCGGGGGGGTGATCTCTGGAATAATGTTGCAAAATTAGGTACAAGATTAGTTAACATCCTAATGAGAAAATAATCAAATAATGCTTGAGGATTATCTTTTTAACTGGCAAAAACACTTGCTATTTCTTCTGAAAGTTAATTTTAACTTTGCAGTCTGATTCTAATCAATAGTAAATAGTAAATTAAAGTTAAAATTCCCTAGACCACCAGCTGACTCCTAAGTGTGTAGTGTGTCTGTCTGGCAGAGCTCTGATATAACTTCCAAATGGCACTTCTGGTAATTTTTAAATTGATTTCTTAAGATCTTCTGTTTAGTAGTTGGTATAATGTCCAATTTGTAGGAGAAACTGAGTCTCAGAGATGTCAAGTATATTGCCCAAATTACATTGCTGATATACAAAAGAATTGAGATAGTGATCCAAATCTGCTTGATTGCAAAGCCATTGTCTTTTCACTGCATAAAAGGAGCAAACGGGTCAGACTTTTCCTGTCCCAGTATCATCTAAGTGCTAAACTACTAAGCTAATTCAAATTCATTTAATTGTTAAAAAAAACAACAACAGACAAATTACAACCTACTTCCTCCAGGTGGCTAGTTATACTGTACTATACAAACTGGTATCCTAAAATCTAAAATCTGATATCCTAAAAAAAGAAAGTAGGAAGGAAAGTTGATGCAGTTAGTGACAAAGGACCTGGGGCAGTAGTTTAGACACAGAATTCCAAGACTGTACAGTGTGTTAAGTAACATGCTTCATTGTATCATAAGGAAAAGATGGACAAAAGCAACAGAAATAGGTAAAAGTGGATAGAGATGCTATTTGTAATTTTCCCTTAGGAATTGGATGCGTGTGCGTGTGCGTGTGTGTGTGTGTGTGTGTGTGTATGTGTGTGTGTATGTGTGTGTGTGTGTGTGATGCTTAATCCTTTTCGGGTAATATATGAATCTGTTATTCAGGATTGTGGAGTTTGTTATGATTTCAATATGATGTGCCCCTTCTAAAACTCATGTTAAAATTAGTCCTATTTATGGTATGCTAAGAGACAGAACCAAGTGGAAAGTTTAAGCGGTGATTAGGGCTCTACCCTATTGAATGGATTCATCTTCTCATGAGAATAATGTATTAATGGGCTAATATTTTACCTTGAGATTGTATATTTCCTAAAAGCCCATTTGGTTATATTTCTTGCATACTCCCTATCTCCATGTGATGTTATGTACCACCTTGGGATGCAGAGCCTCAAGAAAGTCCATAACTAGATGTGGTTCCTCAACTTTGGACCAGAAGCATGAGCTGAAATAGATCTCATTTTATTATAATATATCCAGTTTATGGTACTGTATTATAGTGGCAGAGAACAAACTAAGACAGATTTCTTATATATTTATGTACAATATTTTGCAATTATTCTTATAAGTTTATATATATTTTAAGACACTAAGCAATTATTTTGTCATATAGATACCTATAAGCAGGCAGTAAGGACCCCGGTAAGGTTTTTAGATGTTTGATTAACCTGTATTGTTTAAATTTACCGTGCAAATAAATTACATTACTAAGGTATGGGGCATAGAGAATAAAAAGAAATTCTTAGCTTCCTCCAGTTACCACAGAATTGAATTTCCTACTTCAGACTGATCTGATTCCAAGGAAAGAAGGAAGGAAGAGGGAAGGGAAGAGAAAATAAAAGAAACCCCTCTTTCTTTCTGATACAGGAGTAGAGTAGATGAGAGGAATGGAGAGGCTAATGGCACAGACTGAAGCTATGATACCCAGGTTTACATGTCAGCTTTCCTAATTTCTACCTATAAAATACTTTCCGTTATGATGTTTCAATAGTTTGCTTTTATAAAGTGTTTATAGTAGTGTCTGCCATATAGAAAGTATTCTACATGCATGAGCCAAATAATAGATGTGCCTATTACTTTTTCTCTCTTCTTATGCTTAAAGCAGAAAGAATCATTATCAAATACCCAGGGTACAACATCCCTTCTTAGTATGTACAACATTTCTATGACTATATTTTAGAGGACATATCTCCAAAGTAGGCCTTGAAAAATCTTTAGAACATATAAATGGTATCACTGATGCTTTGGAAAACATGAGCCTTTTAAAATTTGAAAAGAAAGTTCTTTTCCTAAAATAGAGAAATAAGCTACAAATTCTAGTTGCCCCTCCACTTCCATGAATTCAACCAATCATGGGCTAAAAATATTGGTGAAAAACTGATACTACAATGAGTAGGTACAGGCTTATTTATTGTTATCATTCTCTAAACAATGCAACATAAAATCTAGTATCATAGCATTTACATCATATTAAGTATCAGAACTAGTTGAACGATGATCGAAACTATATGGGCAGATTTGCATAGGTCATAAAGAAATACCATGTCATTTTATATGAGACTTGACCAACCAGGGATTTTTGGGTATCCATGGGGGTAGAGAGTCTTGGATTCAGTATCCTATCAACACCAAGTGACAATTGTACTTGGTTTCTCTACAGTACAATATCTGTTAAAGTTTCCAGTACTTCCTAATTCTGGAACTTTAAGATGTGTTTGGTACACATCAGAGAAATATTTAACTGCTATGTATTCTTAACTCCAAAGCTTTATCTTACTGTCTTTTGTCCTTTGAATTGTTGAATTAATAACCTCAAGCATTAATTAGGCTTTTATACCCTGATGGTTTTGTCTTGTAGAACTCATGACTATATTGTTTCTCAGTATCTTGGTACAAAAATGACCAAGTTCCATAGCTACTTTTGGTGTTTTTATTGTATAGATATTTTATGACTTTCCATATTTTAGTATTTGTGACTTAATCACAGAGGATAAGTCTATATATTATTTTAAATAAGGATTGATGGGAGCATTATACATTGTGACAATAAAAGAAAACATTACTACTGACTACATTAATTCTTATGAGGACATTTTTCTCTCATATATCTAACTTTGATCTAGAATATATGAATTTGCCTTTGAGAATGTTTTCTTTTGTGAATTTAATGTTGTATTAGTATTTCTAGGGTTCTTTTCCATAATATTGTACAATATTTAACATTTATCTAACTGATTTAGGACTTGTGAGTATTCAAAGATGAAAAAGACCTTATATAATTTTAGATCACCTAACCATATACAAAACACATATTTTAAGCCTTCTTTGATTTCCATTATGTTAAGTTTACAAACATTTTTTTCGTTTATTCTGCATGATGTAGTTTTGTCATATATGAACTAGTAAGAAAATTAATAGATAATTACTGATAAAATGGAGAGAGAGGTGAAACTCTGAAACATTTATGTATCCATACGTTCTACTACAAAGAGATTTTTATTATTTCAGGAGCTGGCTATAATACTAGACAGATGACTTACAGGTAGAAATGGCAGGGAGTTCATATTTTTACCTACAATACTATTATAAATATAGAAATTGTATATATAGATATAAATTTGCATAGATGACAAATCTTTAGCCAGCTGTAAATTTCTAAACCAGATTACTTTCTTCAGTAAATTTTGAAAGGCATGCTCATATTTGAACAGTAGAGGGAGCTCTAAAAAAGCTTAGTAAATAGGTGAAAAGTTGTCATTAACATGTAAAATTTCAAGTAGATCTTATTAAAAATGCTGGCATTGTAAATTAACAAATTAACTTTATTTTAAAAATCATGTGATTTGTTAAATCCTATAGATGGTTAATATATTTTGTTTATTTTTGTATCTTTTTTTTGGTTTAATTTCCAAGGGCTATAGATATACAAGTCACTTTTGTTGTGACATATTTCTCATTAAGTTTGTATTTAATTTATTGAAAAACATCTTAACCAGGTTTTTATATGATTTATCCCCTCTATTTTACAAATGTTACAGATGCATTAATATTTTGTCAAAACCGAGATTATGAAATCACCAACAATCTTATTGTTTTAATGTTTGATTTACCCTGCAGGTCTAGTTAAAACTGGTCTGGCAAAAATCATAACTCTGTAAAATTCCAGAACTATCCAGTGGCTGCAGCTAGTTGACCCAAAGTTGATATTTATTCAGTGTTTATTGGAATCTTAATAGTGTTCTGTGTTCCCTGATAAGTATAAAAGGAAATGGCTAATAAATCGATGAAAAAAATGTTAAACATCACTAGCAATCAAGGAAATTTAAATCAAAGTAACACTGATATTTCATCTAACTCTACTTAGAATGGCAATAATTAAGAATACAAACAATAATAAATACTGGCAAGGGTGTGAGGAAACCAGAACTGGTTGGATTGCAGATTAGTATAGCTGTTATGGGAGAACAGTGTGGATCTAATTCCTTCCATGTAATTAACTGTGGCAAAACTTAGCCTGACCCAAACTAACTCATCAAGAAAACATGACTTCTATTAACACAAAGCCACACACAGCCATTGTATTTTATGTTTTTATAAATGCCTATCTTTTTGTTGAACATACCAAATTCTCACCCAAATCCTCCCTGCAGATAGGATGAACTATTTAGTATATGCATCCCATTATCATTCTAGATCCTGAACACTTCTGCACTCAAGAACAATTGGACAAGAGCTTGGGATGTGGGATTACAGCCTTGAACCTATCTGCAAATTGTTTCCAATATATGATGATGATATTCATGTTTAATTTATGATGTTAGAAATTATAGATGGATGTCTATCATGTAGAGAAGATCCAAGCAACAATCTGTCTTCAATGCCAAACTACATGCAAAGATCTATATCCACATCAAGTGATTGAATAATCAATAGCTAAACTTCATAATAGCATTACATGGAGCCACTGTGAATTCTCGGAAACCACAGAGACTATGCACTATTTCTTTATGAGATGATGACAACTTATATAGTGGTAGATTTCTCTGATCAATTCTGAAATATATTTACATCATTTAGTAGGATATAGAAAATTAAGGTCCTGCATATTGTGAAACACTGTGAAATCTATAAGTGGTGACAAAACACAAGTAATATGGTTCAAAATTATTTATTTAATTGATCATGAAAAATTTTCCAATATATTGAATAAAATTTTTAAGTTATCCTGGTTCTTCTCTGATGATTAATTTGATAAGTAGTAAGACAGAAATGTCTTCAGAATTTTATTAATAAAATATGAAAACTATGTTTAAGAATACTAATGTGGGCTATTTTCTATTCCTGAAAGTGACACATAGGAAATCAGAAGGAAAGAAAACAGATGTCAATGAAAGTGAACAACTTTGACATTAACAAAAACAAAACAGAACAAAAGCACCAACTCTACTGATAGTTTAGTACTCCGTTTCTTTAAATGTCTTTAAAATATATATGTGTTGATAGTTTTCATTAAGCATGAACATAGCCTACTGCAGATGAAAATATTCTTTTTTTCTTGGTTCATAATGAAAAATCCTTGCTCTCCCAGAAGTTTTCAGTGTCAGCTTTAAATACAATCCTGAATTCATAGTTTCAATCACTAGGTAAAGGAAAAAAAAATACTAAGCTACTTTGGTAATGACATCTGAGATATTTCACAAGTAACAATGATATATTTCCAAAATAAGATAAGTTTAGCACTGGCAGTGTAGGAAATGGCATTGAAAAAGATGGCTTATTAGAGTGAAATTTATAAACATGAGTTCAACAATCACAAACAAACTGGAATGTTTTTTTATTTATAAGCAACACACTGAATAAATACCTTCTCCTAAAAGCGCAATCATGCAAGTTTCGGGAAATGAAAAAATTGCAGTTATTTCCAAGGTTACTGCTGTTTTTCTTCTTTTTAAATGATGGCTTCTTTTGTCCTTCCTTTATCTCACTTTCTTCTCTCCCCACTATGGGGTTTGTTTATTTGCTGGTCACAGCTTTATTTTGGTTTTCCCTGCTGTGTTGGTGTTAAAACAATTAGTTTAATATATTTTCCCAAAGGTAGCTGATTTAGACTTTTTCTTGCCTATGGATAAAGATACAAATGGTTTAATAGATTTGTTTTCAGGTAGTTGAGTTTTAGTGCTTCTGTGACTTCTTCCTGCTGAGGCATCTCAGTGTGCCACAGTGAAATATTTTGAAAGATGCCTGAAGAGTTGGGCTGTTGTTTCATCTGATGAGTGAATGGGGATCATGCAGAGTTTTCTTCTCTCCCCCCCCCCCCAAATCCACTGTTTCCTGGTCCCTCTCATCTTCCTTCTCTTCCCTCTTTCTCTACTTTTCTCTTCTCTTCTTTCCTTTTATTCCTTCCTTCTTTTAAAATGATATTTGGAATGCTGTTTGGATGTATTTTGTACACATCAATGGCTAAAAGAACTTCTAATAGGCAAAGCTACTTTTATTAGGGCAATTCTATTTAAAAAAATATGCAAGACATTTAAAACCTTTGTGAAGAATATAGGGATTTAAAAAAATCTGATCTGGATAATTTATTATATTTCTACTTCTGATTAGGATGACAAAGGAGTTTCTTGATATAAACTGTTTCGAGCAATAGGAACAGAAAGCAGGGATTGAGGAACTATGCCAGGCATGAGACACACAAGGGCCTATGGAGGCCTGGGCCCAGGCAGCAGTAGTGGAACCAAATGATAATTGAGAGAGAAGACAAGACCCGTGTTCTGCCTCATGCTGCCTCTCTACCTGTGCTCTTGTCACAGCCCAGGGGATTCTAATTTTAGAAAGTCCCTATTTCAGAAACTTTAGTGTGAGCAAGTATTGGGTATTCCCTGCAGATGTAATGAGGAAGATTCCTGAGACACTGCAGCATGTCAAACTTTTTTGCCCTGTTCCTTTGAATGGTCCCTTGGTATCCAACTCTCTACTGTGTCTACCAGCCCGAATTCTCTCCCACGTCTGAATCAACACAGACTCTGCATTTTAAGGCAAGCCTCAGGCTTTAGACACTCCCCAGTGGAAGTAATTTACTGTCAGTGGAAACTTGGTGGACAAAGAAGCCCACATGTTCTTGCAAAGACGTTTTGATTTCTCCCCAAGTGCATGCTCACAGTGACAATGTGCTCAGTGGAGATGGCAATTACATTTCTCACTGTGTTGGTAATGGCAGATGAGCAGGTGATAGATACAAGCTGACAGTGATGATTCTGCCATGGATGTTGACACCCATTCATTTTTCTGTGACAAAATGATACTGAACTCCCCTCTACTAGTATATTTGAAGACCAACTTGTTGAGTCAATAAGGAATACTAAAATGTGGATCAACAGTATATGGTCAATCTGAATAATATACCCATTATTTACTTACTAGAATCAAACACACAAAAATAAAAATAATCTTCCTTTTCCATTGAGTGAATTAAATAACACAGCACAGTCAATCCTAAATTGGCTCTGAATTTAAAATTTATTTCTTCATAGGCAAATGTTCTATGATGAATAGAAGAGATGGTTGGTAAATTTGATCTTCAACTGCTAGTACATAAAAGTTTTACATGCAAACTAATGTTTCCTTTTCTCGGTGATCTCTAGAAGGGAGAGAAAAAGGGAAACTTTTTAACTACAATCCACATAAATACTAAACTCAATGTGATAAAACTGGATTCCAGGAATTTTAGAGTCACTGTGCTGACTATGGATAAGTGTTTATGAAAACTTTCAGGATTCTATGTCTATTGTGTGTCAAAGGCTACACACACATACACACACACACACAGATGCACACACACATGCACTCCTTATTATTACTTAGTATTACTTCACATGTTAATACACTATTTCTATCGAGGTTAAGTTATGATCCTACAAAAATGAACAAGCAATTTGGTACATAAATAAATTACATGAGTTGAATGTGTAACAACAGATCAGAAAACAGCTCAAGGTACTAAAACTTTAGTGGAATAAGAGAATGAATGGGCAGAGGTGGAGTGTGGCACCACTTTTACTCATTTGAGTAATTCCAACACCACTAACGGCTTCAGTTACAAGCCAAGGGACAGTAGGTGTCTCAGCTTTACTTGAATGGTAATGATTTATGCTTGGGTCCTGACTTAGTGTTTAACATCCCTTCTCTTTTCTCATGCTTATAATTTCTTAACAAGATAATAAATTATATGATCATCCTATATATGTGACGCATTCTTTACAAAGTAAATATAAATAAAATTTAAAGAAATATTAGACCTCTGAGTAAAAGACAAAATACCACATCATGCTAATTTGCATTATTTTACAATAGCAAGAAACAATGAAGATTGGACAAATAGGTACATTTATGCTCTGACTATTAACAGAGGTTATTAGTTGACTACATTTTTTCACTGTTCTATGATAGAATGCTGATTTGGTTTACATAGAGCTTATAGTAAAAGCTAGAAAAAATATGAACTGTGAAATCTAAATCTGTTATATTCTCACCTCTGTGTGCTTGGAAGATGAGTTCAGAGTCCCAGGTCAGGAAGGTTCTAGTTTGTTACACTCAAAAAATCCTGGTATCTGAGAGCCTGAAAAGATTAACCTGCATTCCAAATATGAGCCATTAACTTCTTGCTCTCTGACTGACGTGGGACACATAAATACAATTTGAATGAAAATGTGAGGGCAAAATTCTGGACCTGTGATTGTCTTCCTTGTTAAAATTACTCCATGTTATCACAAGGTCATTGCAGGCTAAGAGAGAGGTGGTGAATTACTGTAATCAAAAATGCATAAGGCAGCCCAACTGTGCATGAAAAATAAGTGGCTTTTTATTTTGTAGTATATATAATTTCTCTTAGGCACATTAAAACATTTAAGAAACTTCTTTAATTGAACTAAATAAACACCCCTCTAAAGAAGAAATACAAATGGACAATAAAGATATGAAAAAGTGTTTAACGACAATCAGGGAAACACACTTCAAAACTACATTGAGATCCCAACTAACTTCAGTTAGAATAGCAATCATCAAGAATAAAAACAATAATAAATGCTGGTAAGGATATGGGGAAATAGAAAATCTTATAAAATGTTATTGGGATTGCAAATTAGTACTACCACTATATAGAACAATGTGGAGGTTCTTTATAAGATCAGGAATGATATGGGCCATTATATAACACATTTATACTACTCCTTCATATATTTCCAAAAGAATTAAAGTCAGAATGCTATAGTGATACATGCATATCCACATTTCCAGCAGCATAATTCACAATAGCCAAATTATAGAACCAACCTAGGCATCCATTAACAAATGGAATGGATAAAGAAAATTTGGTACATACACACAATGAACTTTTGCTAGCCATAAAGAAGAAAAAAATTTATGTCATCTGCAGAAAAAATGGATGAGACTAGAGAATATTTTGTTAAGTGAGACTAGCCAGCTTTGGAAAGTGAAGGGTCTTATGTTTTCTCTCATATGTGGAAACTAGAAAGTAGGAAACACAAGGATTTTAGATAAATGAGGAGAGAGAGCAGTAGAATAGTAGAAGGGGTTTGGGGAGGGGGAAAGAGGGGGGAAAAGGTAAGCTTGATGAAGGGAACAGTTCAAATAGTGCCATGACCATGTATGAAGGAAACACCACCAATCTCACTAACATGTATGGGGAGGGGGAGGGGAGGAGGAGTGGGTGGGATACAGAGGGAAAGACATCAAATGTTTTGTACATATGTTTGTACTACTTTAAATATCACTATGATGTATAACTACAATGTATCAATGAAAGTATATTAAAAAAAAAAAAAACTTCTTCACTGCAAACTAAAATCCAGCTTTTCTATGTTTAAAAAAGGGAATTTGGAAAATAAAAGGAGCCTAACATTCAGATAATAGAAAATTTTAGGTCACATTTTAAGTGTTTTAAAATCTGGAATTTATAATATCTAAGTATAAGTGTATGCTTCAGTTTTTTTTTTTTTTAATTGGTTAAGGTGCAGTAATTACTAGTATAGACACTGAGCATTTACTTTTTTTTTTTTTTTTTTGCGGTACTGGGGATTGAACTCAGGGGCATTCTACCTCCGAGCTATACGCCCAGCCCTATTTTTTATTCTTTATTTTTGAAACAGGGTCTCACTAAGTTGCAGAGGGCCTCACGAGGTAGCTAAGGCTGGCTGAGAACCCAGATCCTTTGGTCTCAGTCTCCCAAATGCTGGGATTACAAACATGCACCACCACGCTCAGCTTTACTTTCCTATTTTAATAACATGTCATGTGGAAAACTGTTAATTCTGTTTGTTAGGGTTAGTGCTGTGTTGAAGTCTTTAAACTGATCTACTATCAACGTATTCATGTCCTAAGGCAATTAATTAATGGAGGCTCATTCCAAACTTTTTACCATCAGTATTCATAATATCAGACAGAAAATCGCAACTAAGAAGCAAATAACAAAGATTTTAATCTATTATTTTCCATGTCAAAATTAGCCATCACAATACAATTTAGTATTAAAAATGATTTTTCAGAAAGGGACAAGAATAATAATGATAACACCCTAATTTGGTCTTTATGAACAAATTAGGAGATTATAAATGATCTCAATAAGCAGCCATCAAGCAGATGTTTTGAGTTGCTTAACATGAAAAAGGTGTGGCAGGTTAGTACTCTCAAAATTATCATAGTTACACCCTTCATAAATTTTCATCAATGTATTTATCAGCAGTATTAATACAAATTGCTGTGGAAAATCTCACTTATAAGAAAAAGTGATGCATGGAATATCTGGTGATGGAGCTGAGATTTAAATTTTATTGTATAAGAGAGAAATCAGACAATTTGCCAATTGATTACATTATTGCACCTTCCCTAAGTTTGTCTACATATTCAGTACAGCTTAATAAAGACTCTTCAGACTGAAGAAAAGTAGGCCAACTTCCACAGATCAGGGCAAACTTTTCCTGACCCCTTGCAAACATTTACCCAAGAAAATGTTACAGGGTTCTTGTTTTGTGTCAGGCATTGTACTGAGCTATTCCCATCTTATTTAATACTTGCAGTGATTTTGGAGTTAGGCGATTATACCTTTTCCTCTAGAAGGGGAAATTGACTCTCAGCAAGGTTATATGCAGAGTCAACCAAGAGCACACAGCTAGTTAACATCAGAACCCAGAATTTTATCAAAGTTCATCTGACTCAAAAACCAGTAAACATCTCATGTTTAGAACACTTTATGCTCTAAGCTCTTTGTTGGTGGATATATCCAGAGATCTCCTTTTAGCTATGAATACAAAAATTAATGGGCATTGTTGAATTGGTGTACAACCTGAAAAGTGACAAAATGATGAATGTTCATCAAAACGAGATTTTGTGGACTTTAGAAATGCAATTAAGAGAATCCACGATTTTTTTAATTACAGCTGAAGTCTAGTCATGTACATGCCTATCACCTGAGATTTCTGAAGTAGCTCTGAGGCAATGTACTAGGGGAAGATAGACTCGAGCTACATAGTAGAACTATTCTGAGGACTGCTATGTTTTGAAAATAAATGATAATGTGCCCAGAAATATTAATTTAGATAATGTATTGCAACTTAATGGTGCATTGTGATAAATTGTTATAAGCTACTTGATGAACACTATCAATAAGATAGGAAATTCAGAGAAAAAAATGTATTTTATGAGATTAGAGAAAAAAAAACATTACTTTAACATTGGAAAAAAGTAAATGAGAAACCAACTTCTAAAATTTAGGAGAAATTATGTAGCTCTTCTAAAATTAATAAAACACCAGAGAGATGGCAAGCCTACCCATAGGTTGCACTTTACGTGCATGGAATGCATGGGATTTAAAATGCAGAATTAATAATGGTGTGTAATTTTCTTGGTATGATTTTGAATGTGCATTGCTAGTATTTTGTTTAGCAGTTTTGCATCTAAGTTCATCAATGATATAGATCTATGGTTTTCTTTAACTGTCTTTATTTGGCTTTGGTATTAATGTGATGTTGGCTTAATAGAAGATATTTGAGAAATTCCAATTTCTTTCTATTTCATGGAATAGATTAAAGAGTATTGGGATTAGCTCTTCTAAAAAGGTTTTATAAAATCCACATGGGAAACCATCTGGTCCTGGGCTTCTGTTTGATGGTAGGCACTTTATTGCTGTTTCAATCTCTTTGATTACTATTGGTCAGTTTAAGTTTTTTATATCTTCTTGACTCAATTTAGGAAGGTTGTATATGTATAGAAATTAGTCAATGTTGTCTAGATTTTTGGTTTTGTATAATTTTTCAAAGTAGTTTCTGATAATCCTCTGGATTTCCACACTGTTGGTGTGGTATTATATCCGTGTTGTGTTGATGGATGGCAGGAGAGGAGGAGTTCAGAACTATTTATCTTTATAAGAGTGTCCTGTATGTAAATATCATGTATTTTGTCTTGTGTTTAGAAATTAGAATAGAAAATACTATGTAGATAAGGTAGTCTTTCAGAACTAGGTTCTTGCTTTGTGCACTTTATATCTTTTGTCAATTATCCAGAGTCTGAGATATCAAAGATATTAAATACCAAACTAAATGTTTGTTGAGTTGAGTCCATCTTTGCAAATTTTTAAGCAGAATTTTGACATCTTGCAAATAATTTTTAGAACATTATTATTTGTTTTTTACAATGAACTTTGAGAATTATGTGTTGCAACACATGCCTGTAATCCCAGTGCTTGAGAGGCCAACACAACAGTATTGCAGGTTCAAAGTAAACCTCAGTAACTTAGTGAGACCCTGCTTCAAAAATAAAATAGGTCTGGGGATGTAGCTCAGAGGTAGAATGTCCTTGGTCTCCATTTCTCCTCTCTCTCTCTCTCTCTCTCTCTCTCTCTCTCACACACACACACACACACACACACACACACACACACACACACAGAACTTAAATTTATTTTATTAACCTATATATAGGTATAATATTAATGATTGTTCAATGCTTTAAGACTGGTTTAATATACCTTATAGTCTTGCAGATTGCTTATCTAAATTTAAGAAAATTGGTCATATCAACTGAAATATAGTTTGTAAAGATATAATATATTTGTATCACATTGAAAAACTAGTTTTTGGATAAAAGTCAAAGTGTAAATTCAAAATTATGAGTATAATTTTTGTTATTTTGTATAAATATATTAAGAAGAGGGGAAGGCTCATGTACTCATAAGAAATTGTTTGTAAAAAAGAGATATCATTATAGTAATTATTCAGTGTGCTATTATAGCATTATAAAATGTTCCAAAATTAGTATCACTATAGCTTGAAGTCACTTATGACTTCATTATGACAGTTTCTTCCTAAAAACATGGACAAAAATGTTTTATCTAACTTAAGAGATTTCAAAACTCTCTGAATAGTACTTGAAGACTTTCAGCTTCTTAGAATAAATTATGTTATTCTGAAACTCTGATGAAATCATTGAGAAGTGTCAGAAGGGAAGTCAAACCCTAGGGAAGCTATTAACAATTTATCATTTTCATTTCACATGGGAATATGAATTTCACTTGCCAAAGAGTTTAGCATTGATCTATTTAGCATGACATGCAACTACCACAACAGAGAGAGTTGATCTTCTTAGTTGGGTTTTTTCTTGAATTTATTATCTTGAACAACAAAACAGTATATATTATTGCAGTTTCTGATGTTTTTATAGTAATTGTTACCAACTTTGATATAAATTAATCCAAAATAGTAGTATACTTCCCCATTATAAATGTATCAAATGTCTTAGAAGTTCTATCACTATAGTAAACAAAGTGAACCACAAGATTAAAAGTAATTCCAGAAAAATAAAGGTGAAAATTGAGAATGAGGATGGTACAGGATGTTATAAATGGGAGAGCTAAGACAGGAATTATTTTCTGGGAAGTTTCAGTGACAGAGAAGAAAGGAGCAATATGTCTGAAATACTATCAGTAAAAATTAGAACAAAAAGTCAGTAAAATCCAAGAAGAAAAGGAAAGGGATTCCATGTGCATATACTCCTTAGCTTACCATTGGGTTGTGTTCAGGAAACTTATTTTAAAGAGAAAATACCCTAAGTTGAAAGTTCCTTTAGCACAAGTACCTTACTGAATATCAGAGCTCAGCAACACAGTGCACTGTGGCTGGCATGCCAATTGGTTACCCTCCTGATCACATGGCTGAGGGGGAGTTGTGGCTTAAAGTTCAGGAGAAAGTATTCCACTGAACATTACTAGTCTGGGGGGGGTGTCAAAATTTGAAGTATGGCTTCTATTCACTGTTTATCATTTTCATACCATTGTAAATTAAAAAAAAAAACCTGTCTAACCAATCCTAAGTCAGAGACTGTATTAGGTTTATTTGGAAAATAACACTTTAGAAGCAAAAGAGAAGATAAATTTCTCCTTAAAGTAAGAAAAATTGTAGCAATTACAAACTTAAAAATCAAAAGCTTCCCAAGAAAATCATATCCCTGATAGGAACTAAACTCATTGTGGTAAGTAACTGATGGAATCCAAGAAGATGAGATAATCGATGTCCTTTATGTTAGGCTCTTTGGAGTAGCACAGGGATTATAATTTTGAACTCATTGCAAACGAAACAATATTTTGGCATATAATTTTATTATACAGAGGCAATAAATTGGTATAACTTTCAAGAGGCTTTTTAATAAATTTCAACTTTCAGATCCCACATTTAGGTAAAACAGGATAATTTTAATTATGGCAAATGCAAACTATAACATTTTATCAGCCTTGGCAATATAAAAAATAAAAGTGCACTGTGAAAGTTGCAAAGAGAGGGGGCAGTTGTAAGCTAGATGGAATGATAGGATGTTGTGATGGTTCAGTTCTGGACGGTTCCCAAAAGACTCAAATGATGAAGGCTTGGTCCCCAGTGCTGTGGTGTTTACAGGTGGGGTTCTTGGGACCTGGTTGTATCATGAGGGCTCTGACCTCATCACTGAGTTACTCCATTGAGGGATTCATAATTTGAGTGAATTCACTGAATGGTAATTGTAGGCAGGCAGGGCTTAGTTGAAGGAGATAAGTCACTTGAGGTTTGCCTTGGAAATGTGTCTCTTGTTCCCAGCTCCTTTTTTATCCCTCTTTCTCTTCTTCCTGGCAGTCAGGAGCTGAGTGTCCTTTTCCTCCATGCCCTTCTGCTACGAAGCGCTGCCCCACCACAGGCCCAGAAACAATGGTGCCAGCAATTCATGGACTGAAGCCTCTGACACTATGAGTCAAAACAAATCTTTCTTCCTCCAAGTTGATTTTCCCAAATATTTTGTCCCAGTGACTAACACAGATGATAATAGTGTTATTTTATAGAGTGAGAATTTTCAGACACAAAGTTAAAAATTGAAGGGACAAACATGTAATATCTCTGATATATTATTTACAGTTACAAATTAATTAATGGAAAGTCTAAAATATTAACATATCTAAAACTAGTTGGCATCTGGAAGGTGGAATTGCACATAAGTTCATCTTTTAGTACATAGTCTAAATATCATAAATCATGTAGTAAAGGACAGCATGATTGTTTAGAATTATGAAGATGATTATGAGAACAAAAACAGAAAGGGTAAAAACTGGGAAGTCTGATGGGGTAACTAGTTGTGGCTGTTGTACAATTGATTTATTTATCTGCTAAAGTTTGCTTCAGTGAAAATTTTACAAAATGTAATAAATTGAGTTAGTTTGTATTTCATTACAATGCAGGTCTTTAACATACATGTATATTTTACAAGGACCAGCAGCAAAGTTACTGTCTACATTATTTTCTTTTTCAATAACTAAAACTTTTGAAATATTTTTAGTCATATGAGAGCATAAAATCAAGCTAAGAAATGGCTAAATTCACAAAAAGTCCAGTCATTTAGAAGTGCATGGCTAAATAACTAACCCCTATATCAAATAACACCCATTCCCTTTATTGACATTTACAATGCATATATGTCACAAATGCCACAGTACAGATGTATCTACTGAATCTAGTATACGAAATCCCATATGATTTAATTTTCTTCCCTTCAAATTCAAGATATCCCCCTTTATACAAAAAGGGCATACTAATATTTTTCTTTGCATGATTCTGAGTATTTATTGTCTATGTACGATACATAATGTCCTTTTTCTTTTGAGGGTTAAGAGTTGTTAGGCATTGGAATACAAGAGGGACTTTAGATAATGGAGGAGAAACCTCACTGGAGCGAGGGAGGGGATTTAGGGGAGGATTAGGGGGAGGGAAATTGAGGAAGGGAACATTTCCATCGACATTATGCACATATGTGAAATTATCAATGCCATTTTCAATATCTTGTATGGTGAAGGGGAGGGAGTGCTGAGGGAGTTGGGGCGAAGCTCACTAAGTGCTGTGAGCATGTATGTTCCTATCATCTGAGCTACAGAATGATGTGAGACTATAATGCACCAAGGAAAGTATAAAAAAATTACTAGGTTACATACTGACTGCAAATGTCTTTATGCCCAAGGCAGAAAACATATGGAAGATGAATTTCTTCTTTAATACACATAGCTTGGAAATGTGTTACTAAGTAGTGAAATTTCCTAATAGGAGATACTAATATCTCCCTAAAAGCCATGGAATTCTCTTTTAGGATATTAAATAAACAGCCCTTCTCTTTGAGGTACTCTTAATACTTTGTTGTCTTTATCACAATGAGATTGTAATTACTTTTAGTAAATGATCAGTTATTTTAGATAAAAAAAAAGTCTTAGCCGGGTATAGTGGTGTACACTTTTAGAAGCAGTACTTGGGAGGCTGAGACCAGAGGATTTGGGTTTGAGGTCAGCCTCAGGTACTTAATGAGGCCCTCTGCAACTTAGTGAGATCTTGTTTCAAACTAAAGAATAAAATAAAATAGGACTGGGGGCATATCCCAGAGGTAGAATGTCCCTGGGTTTAATCCCTAGTACCACAAAAAAAAAAAAAAGTCTTAAATTTTTTTTAAAGTTAATACTCCAAAAAGCCCTTGAGGGTTTTTCCAGGGTTTTCAATTGACCTCAAGCATATTCATTCATTGTATACTTATTTCTGGCCATTTTTAAAACAAAGATGAGGGAGACCTATTTTTATTACATATATTTTGATACCTCTCCATAAATCTTTTTTATGACCTTATCTTGGAAAATTCATGAACTCTGAACATATCATTATTAAAAAAAATTCTGGAAAAGTTGCAGGCATTTGTGTTTCTATCCAATTTCCTCTCCAAATGATTTTCAGAGCTCCTGGGATAGATCAGTTATTTTCATATCACTTAAATTAAGTTTATTTCATAGATAATTTAATAGTACTAACCTTGTTTTACTTATTGTTCATTTTGGGTAAAGATTTCCTATAAAGCAAACATTACACACCTTCAAATATAGTTAATTTTTGCTGGTGACAAAATTAGCTTCTAACCACCTGCTTGTTGTGTGCAAGCATCAACATCAAATTCACAGTTCTTCATTCCATAAATACTCATGCCTTGGGAACGTGCCAGACACATGCCTTTTTCAGTAATGTGATTTCACCCTGATTCCCCACTATAGTATTGTAACTCAAGGAAACAGCTAAACTATTCAAAGCAGACACTTAGGAATGTGACTTTCTATATAAAGAAGTGCATAGGATGACTGCCCTTGCTCTTTTCAAATAAAATTAAATCGATTAAATACCCAAAGCCTATTGCATGAAAGAAGTTTCCCTATTTCGTTGTCAGTCTTATTTCAGGTGACTATTGGATGATAGTGCTTAAGAAAAGTGGGGCATACGATAGTGTAGAGGAAGATAAGGAAGCAGCATATAAGCAGTTTATACAGTGCTGTCTGCCTTTAGACACATGACTGTGATGTAGGGCGGCAAAGTGGGGCAGGAGCAGGAGCAGGGAGATGATTAGTGTTTAAAGAAAAGCATATATAATGAGACACGTACATTGTATTTCCTTCTGTATTTTGATATTGCAAACAATATATACTGGAGTCCTTAAAAGTGCAAACAGCGGATCAAAGCTGGATAAGAAAATTAAAAGGTCCCACTAAACATTATATCTACTCCTGGAGATATTGTTAGCAGTTTGTTTGCTGACATTTGCTGTGATATGTGTATGTAATTTTTTTTCCTAGGTAGGAAAAAGTTGCTCAGGCTCTTCAGCAAATTTTCTTTATCTCAAATATTTCTCACATTATGTCCATAGATTTAGCTCATTCTTTTAAACAAGTTAGAAAATATTTCATCATATGACTCTACCAAAAAGTGTTGATCATTTCCTCTCTGCATAGATATCTAAAATGGCTTTTCTTTTCCCTCCCTTCCTAACTTCCTCCTCCTCCTCCTCCTCCTCCTCCTCCTTCTTCTTCTTCTTTCTCTCTCTCTCTCTCTCTCTCTCTCTCTCTCTCTCTCTCTCTCTCTCTCTCTCTTTATTTTTGCAGTACTGAGAATTGAACTCAGAGATGTTCTACCTCTGAGCTACACGCCCAGGCCATTTAATTAATTAATTAATTAATTATTTATTTATTTATTTTAGAAACAGGGTTACAATAAGTTGCTGAAAGCCTTACCAAGTTGCTGAGACTGACTTGTGTCACAGAATCTCTGATCCTCCTGTCTGTCACCTAGGTACTGAGATGAAAGACATGCACCACCATGCCTGATGGAGAGTTTCATTTTTGCAAGTATGATTACAAACCATGCTAAAATGAAATTGTATGTGCATGTGTTCATATATTTCCTACAAATTTTAAATTCCTCACAATAAAAATTTCCAGATCCCCTTATATGAATATTTCAAACTTTATTAATATGCCCAGGATTTTGCATAATTGGCCCCAGTTTGGCCACCATATTCCAGTGCTTGCTTCCTCCACCCATGATAATAATGAGAGTTATAATGATAGTTATAAAACATTTTGATATATTTCAGTCTTATATAGAACTTCACTGCTAATAGAACTTCACTGCTAAGATTAATAGAAATTACAACTTTTTATGATGCTCCCAAAGTTCAGCAAGATTTAATACAACCACTCCCTTCTAATCCATCATTATAAACATGATAAATTCCCTCAACATTTACATTGAAGGAGAAATTTCATAATAAAAGAAATCTACACACGAATTCCCTGAAGGTCACAAATTTATTCTAATAATTTTATATGTATATAGATCAATAAGGATGAATGATTTCAACATTTTTATTTCACATATGAATAATAACATAATATTTTAAGAATCCTGGCCAATGTCAAGCAACTTATTAGTTGAACTTAAAATCTAATGTTTATTTATTTATTTGTTTGTAATAAAAAATATCTTGCTTCTGATCCTAATACCACTGGAACTCTAAGTTTACGATGACCTTTAAACCCACCAGTACTTTTGAAATTCTTATTAAAATCCAGGCAGCTATGGTCATTTGTTTCCTTGATAATCACCTGTCCTAAGCTTCTATGATTTCACATGGTTAGTGTTTTTCTTGCCTTCCTGGTTGCTTCTTCCTCTTATCTTGCAGCTTTTTAATAATTTGTTTTGATCCATTTCTCTAATTATAACTCCCCCAAAATTGTTTCCAAACTCAATTAATTATTTTATTTATATGCTGATTCCCCAAATCTATATCTATATCCAAGTTGTCACTCAAAATCACTATATAACTATGTCCTGAGCATTTTCGCATACAATCTGCCTACTAAACATTATTGATGGTCACTTTTCAAAATTGATGCAGCGGAAATAAGAGAAATTATGGCAAAGTGTATATTGATGGAATATTATGAGGTAGAGAGATTTCCTGCTCTACTTGGAACATTAAAATGCCAATCTGTTTATAATAATTAAGTACATTAATTTAAAATTTCTTTCAATAAACAGAGCCTCCCAGAGAAGAATTAATGGTTTCCTCTATGCTTTTACACTGGGCATTGACTCAGGAAAGTCATAGCATTGCAATGCTTTTCTATAATTATATCCAGAGAGGTGATAACATTCTCCACCACAGCCACTGTGATCTTTTCTTTGTGGCTACGTCTACTAGAAATTATGGGAATCTTGATTAAAGTCTTCAGAGAAGAGGATTCAAACTCATAATGAAAAACCTTAGTATATTTGGTCAGATGAAATTTTAGAGTTGGAGCAAATTTACATTTCATGAAAATTTTCAAAAACAATGAAAAATATGGCGCTTTGTAGATAATTTGACATAAATATCCTTATTTTTGAATTTGTATTATTAATATATCTCTAGCATGCCAACCCTCCAAAATAGCATCAGATACATTGGTGACTGTAGTGTCATACAGATCTGTAAAACTTTTTCAGAAAATTTTAAAAAGTTGTTATTTTGCAATATCACTACTTTGATAATTATTCACTAACTTAAATTGCTGCTATTCCTTTTAGGCACTAGGAAATGAAATCACCCCAATACATGATGAGTTGGAGGAGGGTACTACTTATTAACTGCTTCCATCATAGTAAACTTTTTTCTGGTAGTTGAATGTTGTCTTATTTAGACACTTTTTTTCATCTTGCCTTTGTCATTTCTGTTCCTGCTCCTCCCAACTACCCATCCCTAATTAAAAGCAAACACCAAAATCTTGCCTACAGTGTTGAAATAATTACTACCTATCTCATCTCAGTTTTCAATTTTATTGCTTTCTTTGTGAGTTCTCTACTCAATTTTACAAAATCCTTTCCCTCTAGTTCTGAGCAATAAAGGTGATGATGAAATTTTTCTTTCCACTTTTGTTTCTCAATATTTAATATACATTTCCTAGTTTCTCCCTCTTTTTAAAGACCCACTTCTCACTGCTGCTACTTGTGGATGTCTGGGATTGTTATTTGTAGTTTCTATTCCTTAATGCCTTTTCTCTTACTCATTTTCAAAAACAGAGTGCAATGCAATCTGCTTCTGAATTCAACCCCCTAATTTCTGTCTCTTGGTCCTCTCTCACAATTTACATTTCTATGTTTAGAAGCTATGTGTGTGCCCAGATTTAATTAGAAACAAACAATAACAGAACAAATATTTACTATAAAATTTCACTTTGTGGTCAGTGTATAGCAAGTGTCAGACCCACAGTAAACTCTCAAACAATGTTTGTTGAATGAATTGAATGTGAATAAACACTCTTCTTTTAACTACTGTTGCTTTCCTCTTGGGAGATGGAAGAATCAATACCAATTAAAAGAATCAATACCAATTAAAAGATATTTTCTGAACATCCTAACACATCATGATAAATTTACCTAGGCTGATAATAGAGCAGTGATTTTCATATATATTCCAGACTGAAGACATGAAGAAGTGATTGATTCAGGAATATGGAACACTATTAAGAAGATACAGATCTCTATCATGTGACTTGTTTCTCATGACATTAAAACAAATAATCCAATCTTACTGGGACTGTAACAGCCATCATATGATGTCCATCATAAAAGATGTGTGGTTCTTATCCCCATAGCAACATCTGTAGTGCTTATGCTAATCACATTAAATTAACCTTGATATGAAAAAAAAATGCCCTGGGGATAATGCTGTTGTTATGGCAGTTCAGATGAGTAATGTGATTTGCTAATAAAATTCCATGCAAAAATTAGAGTGATAACAAGATCCTGCTAGCAAATTTTCTTAATATGCATTGGTTAGACCATAGCATCAGTGCTAAGATAGGGGTAATTAAAGTTATAACAGACAATGAAGACACCATATTGATTATTGCCCTTTTGTATCCCAGCAGAGTTCAAGTAAAATAATTTGTTTAGAGTAATTTGTGATTTAAAAACACAATAAAATTATAATTTTACATTTAAACTTTAAATTTCAGTATGAGTTTATTCTTCTTTCACTTTTTTTTAACAGGAATATTTTCTATAGTTTGGAGAACATAAAAATAAACTTTAACAACTTAGACATAAATCCATGGATTAAAGAGTTGTGTTTTATAAAATATACTATATTGTATAAGTGAAAATACATAGGCATTAGGAAGAAGTCACATGTTTTCTTCATGAGTCCACTGAATTAAGATTGTGTTCTAGGTATATCAAATTTCATTTGCAAGTTTATACATAAAGGAAAACCAATATGCTATCAGATTTTGCAAAATGGAAGATCATTTAGTTTTAGTACAGATAGAATTATAACATTTTCTGTTAAGTACAATTTTTATTTTTAAATATATTTTAAGTGTTTTAATAAAATATCAAATAGAAAATCAAGTTATATTAGTCTAACTGTAACGAATTATAAGGGAAAAATTCTGATTTCTGAAAATTAACCTAACAACTCTGTGCAAAAACTTTGAAGATTCCCTGGAGTAATCAAGTAATTAGGTTGTGTTCCTGAACTGGATTCCTTAAATATGGGATAGCTAATTTTCAAACCTGTGAATTGAAGCTTTGCTTTGCCCAAGGGACTGGCACTTGAGATTGAAACATCACTTTTCAGTGGTTTGGATTTGGCCTCAGCATGTGTAACAAAGACATCAAGACAACCATGTGGAATTTTGTGTAGAATAAAATCAAGTGTTAGACTTCCTTCTAGTAAAAATAAAAAGTATTTCCTGTCAAGTATTAAAGATAGTGATGATATAGCATTGGGTAGTGTTTTAATTTCTTCTTGCTACTATAGCAGACTACCACAAATTTAGGGGCTTAAAGGAAAGTAAAATTATTATTTTATAGTTCTGTAAGTGATAAATCCAAAATAGGTCTCACTGACCAAAAATCTAGGGTAAGTAGGACTATATCTTTTATGGATGCTTGAGGGAAAAAATTCATTCCCTTCCTTTTTCCAATTATAGAGGCTACCAGTAGTCCTTGACTTAAGACTCAATTCTTAAAAGCTAGGAACAGGGAGAAGAGCCATTTATAAACTGTCATCTCTCTGGATCTCTTTCATCTCTTGTTCCCTTATTAAGGATTCTTCTGATTATACCGGCCTAATGTGAGTAATCTAGCATAATTTCCCTGATTTTTCATCTGATTAGCAATTTATTAGCATTTACAACCTTGATTTCCCTTTGTCATGTAACCTGATATACTCACAATTCCACAAGATTAATACATGGACATATTCAGGGATCCATTATATCATCTACCACAGATGAAATTGCCAAAATCATTGGGTGATAAAGGAAGAATTCATGAAGTTATTTGTTTTGCTTTGCTGCAGCAAATAAAACAATTATTTTTCATTGAACTAAATTCTATCTGTAGAATTATAGGGAATTAAATTGGTGTGATACTAATTAATGTCCAATCAATAACTATTTATATTTATTACAGAAGACAGAAGACAGGCAATTTCAGATTTATGCTTTTTTTTTTTTAGTTTTGTAGATAAACTAATGCTGGAAAACATGCCATTTGAAAATTTGGATTCATTTTATCATAGAAATTCTTGGTATATCCAGGTGGGCCATAATATTTATTACCTTTCCAATAAAATCATGGATGGAAACTTAGGCATCTACTTCACATTGTTAAAAATCAGGAATAATAAGAACAAAATTCTGTCTTCTATTACATGTATTTTTAAGTCACTTTAAATCCCTTTCAGAAGACGAAAATGTATTACTATTATAACAAAGTTGAATCTTGACTTAAACTGAAAAATTTAAGTTAGATTATATGTAATTAAGTATATGCACAGATATCATTAATATATTAGTAGGAAGAATTAGCCATTAACTTGAGGGAAAAATTTTAGAATAAAACTACAATTTTTGATTAAGTATAAGAGGACACATTAAAAATACCAAACATACTTAAGAAAAAAGATCAGTATAACCTTGGATAGTTGAAATCATTTTCTATTATGTATTTCAATCTAAGAAGTCAGAAAGATATTATGTAGGGATATATTTCACCAGAGTCAAAGTTAAGGCTATAACTGAACACGATTAGAATATAAAATATTAACAATGTTAGAATCATTAACAGAAGGGCTACTGAAGACAGCACACATAATTCTTAAGGCTCAAGGAGAATCATTTTAGTTTCACCAGTAATTACTTATAAGCCTTATCTTAAGAAAACTTTCACATTTTCAAGGGAAAATGTATATCACTCTGACAGAAACATGAAAAACTCTTCTATCTAAAACTTTTAGGTTATGACTTAACTGACAACAAGTATGCAGGATTAGGAATTTCTAAAATTACATCCAAATCAGGACTTTATTGGAACTAGATAGATAAAAATAAACCCTAAACTTCATTTTACTTCTCACTACACCACATGCATTTCAGAAAGTAAACTGCATGTATATGCTGCTCAATCATTTTATAAGACCAGGTAACCTAAAAATTATTAAAACACTCCCTTGTGTTTTTCTGCCACAGACTTCTGTGATGATAATACTGAACAGAAATAGCAGATGAATAAGTTCAGTAAATTTTGTTATTTCTCATGGATATGGAGTGGTAAATTCAGTTTGCCTTTTCCTATATAAATTTAGGCCTGCATTGACATCCACTCAATGTATAGAAATGAAAGGAGGTCATCATTTGTCTACGAATTTTGGATAAGTAGACTTGTATAATCGTGTATAGGTAGTCTGGACGGGAAATAAAAGCAATTGCTTGAGTTAAAAAGCAGTGTTACAGCAAAGGCTTTTAAACTAATTAAGCAAACAATGTTTACTGGGTTGTTCTATGGTCTAGACACACTTCCAAGAGTTCTGTATCTTTTGACTAATTCAGCGGTCACTATGGCACTGTGAGACTACTAATGAAAAAAAAAAAAAAAAAAAAAAAAACAGAGCCACAGAGGGCTGAATTATTTGTCTGCCCTGCCCCACGTGTTAAGTTGTAAAGCTGAGATTTGAATCTAGAAAGACTGATTCCACAGTCTATGGCATTCCTGATGAAGATACCCTGTCTTCACCCTTATTTATTTTGCTTAATAGTTACTCATAGTTACAGTTATTCAGTAATTATTTGTTAGAAGAATGAATCCCAGGACATGTTAATCTTAGAGCCAGGAAAAGGACTGACATTTAATATATAATTATCCAATTAAATTAAATGGAAAGTTGAATAAAATATTAAGAGTTCTAAGATTAAAAAAAATTCTATTCATTATATCAAATCTAATGATCCTTTACTATATCAATCTCAAAATGCAAAGAGAATTTAAAAATTGAGAGAACAATTAGTGTTCATTTCATGGACTTGCTTGGAGAGCCCAACTTATTTAACATTTTCTTGTACAGAAGATTTACAAATGAAGGATATGTTCTTAAAAAAATCACAAGTGGTTCAGTATTTAGAAGGGAAGGGAATGGGGCTTTTAATTTTCTAAATTAAGCCAAGTACAGTGGTATAAGCTTGTAATCCCAGTACTTGGGACCCTGAGATAAGAGGATCCCCGGTTTGAGCACAGTGTCAGCAAGTAATGGAACTCTTGTCAAACTAGTAACACTGTGTTACAAAAATAAAAATAAGATAGAGATGGGGGTGTAGGTTGGAGGTAGTTTACTCCTAGGCTCAATTCCTAATACCACAAAATTAAAAAAAAAAAAATTCTTGTGGTACTGGGAATGGAACCCAGGGACATTATACCTCAAAGCCTACTTCCAGCCCTATTCTATTTTGAAATAGGGTCTCATTGAGTTCCAAAGGGCCTCGATAAAATGCTGACACTGATCTCAACCTTAAAATCCTCCTGTCTCAGCCTCCCAAGTACTGTGATTACAGGAATATGCCACCATGCCTAGTTTATTTTATTTTATTTTTTGTCCTACTACTTCTACAATTGAAGTAGTTTAATAGTAAAAGAGTAGTAAGTGAATAAAGGTCCAGAATAGTCAGCCAGTCAGTCAAATCTGAACACTACTGGATTCATAAAATGATATTGCACTTTACCTATTGCATTAAATAACTGCTCCCCAGCAGAGTCCAACATCCAGGTACAGATCTCCTAGGTATATCCAACTTTGCATGATGATTTTCATTACAGTTGAGTATTTGCTTCAATGCCTTACACCAAATGCTCCTCTTCCCTCACTTTGAAGCAGTATTCTCTTATCATTTTTCAGGATCATTGGCATGATTACTGTCAGGAAATTGTGTTGGTTACATTTTAATGCTATAAGCTTTCAGACATAAGACAGTAGGAAAACCCCCAAAAAGAAAGGTGAGAATAGGCAAATCTTGTTACTGTGTGATCTCCTGGTCGGTATTTACATTTAGACTATTTTTTGTGTGTGTGTATGTGTGATACTGGGGATTGAACTCAGGGGCATTCTACCTCCAAGCTATACCCCCAGCCCTATTTTTTTTATTCTTTAGTTTGAAACAGGGTCTCACTAAGTTGCGGAGTGCCTCTCTAGGTAGCTGAGGCTGGCCGTGAACCTGGATCCTCCAGTCTCAACCTCCCAAATGCTGGGATTACAAGCATGTGCCACCATGCCTGGCTTACATTTAGACTATTTTTCATAGAGTATTTCTAGCAAAAAATCCTCTATCTCCTATTCTTTCAAAAAGAAATAAAAGTAGATAATTTCCATTATTCTCTAAAAGTTATTTTATTTTGTTTTATTGGTGCATTGTAATCATAACATCTCAATGATGTTCAGAGTGGTAGAGGCATATATACACACAGCACTTACTTGTATTTTACTACTTAAGATGATAAAAGGACTCAAGTATATTTTTGTGTGTCAGGGCACAAGAGTAAATGAAAAGGATACTTGGCATGTTTAGATTTGAATTTTGTAGTCTTCTATCCATAAACTTAAATACAATTCATTATTTCTATTAGCAGGCTCCAGGAAACCTACTGGATATACTGTGGATATTAAAAGGTAAAAGTAGGTTCTCATGACAGAGATGATAAAACCATGGATGAGGCAGATTTTATTCATGTCCTACCTCAGAAAATATCAACAGTTAAACAATGGTATAGGATAATACATAACTGCTTTAAAGTATCTAATTAAAATTCTTAGTAGCACTGATGATCAATGTCATTAATTCAGAAGAGGAAGGAATGAATAAGGATTAAAAATTTTAAAGACTTCTGGGCATCATGGCACACATCTGTAATTCTAGTACTTGGGAGGCTGAGACAGGAGGACTCCAGTATGGTAACTTAGTGAGACCCTGTTTCAAAATAAAAGATAAAAGAGGGGGTATATCTTAGAGGGAGAATGTCTCTGGGTTCAATACCCAGCCCCACACTGCATGAAAAACTTTGAAAGACAATCTTTTTTTGTATCTTGTTTTTTTTAAAAATATTTTTTATTGGTGCATTGTAATCATTCATCTTTGTGAGGTATACTCTGGTAGAGGCATACATGCACACATATCTCATTTAACTCTTCCCTAATTCTCGTCCCAATCCTCCCCTTCCTCCTTTTCATGTTCAGTTTAGTGATTGACTTTGATATGTTTGTGAATGTACATCATGTGCATCAGGGTGTTTCTGTCTTACCCCTTCTTAACACTTTCATTTAGGTTACCTTCTTTGCTGATCTAAAGCTTCTCCTTCTTCATCTAGTGTCCCTTCTATGACCCACTTTCTCCCTAGGTTCCACTAATTAGGGAGAGTATCCAGTTTTTTACTTTGTGTGACTGACTAATTTCACATAACATAATGTTTTCCATTTCCATCTATTTCCCTGCAAATGACATGATTTTGTTCTTCTTTATGGCTGAGTAAAATTTCATTGTGTACACATCCCATAGTTTTGTAACCCATTTATCTCTTGATGGACATCTTGAAGACAGTCTTTTTTTTTTAAGGAAGTTATAATATTGGTACATTAATGACTGTTTAAGTAGGAAAAAGAAGAGAAAGGGTAAATAAATACAAGAAACTTGTCCTTGTACATGTTTGAACTAGAGTTTTATTTTTCTTCTCTACATGCATACACTTACATGTATCTGAATATTGCATGTACATTTGTATATGTGCTTGTATTTGTATGTGTGAGTATGTATGTATGTGTGTATGTATTTAACTTCCCCTCTTAGATATAACTATACTTTAACTATACTTATGTTTAGATGCATGGTTCTGTTCTTACAATCTATTAAGTATAAAATAAAATATTAACAGGATGTGCATTTACCATGAGGGAGATGTGAGTGTGTTTTTCCTAGATGTATATACCTGTGGCAGGTCCCTAAAGCAAAAGTACTACATAAGAACAAGGAAAAATTAATTATTAGGTCTATTTTAGAAGACTACTATTACTCCAAATGCTACATGTATCCTGAGTGGAGAATCTGTTTTTATAGAAGTAAAAGAGAAGAAAAACAAGATGCCCTCTAGGATTCACATTGTCTGGCTTGTGTGTGTTTAATCCTCACACCCCAAGTTGGCATTTCTCTGTACCCATGTCTAAATTTTGTGACATCTGCATAGGCTAAAGAGATTTATGCCTCTAAAAAGTTATTTTATTTAAAGGCATGCATAAATTTCAAAGCATGGCAATTCATTATTTAATACCTTCCTCTCTGATGAAATCCTCTTTTAGGAGACTTTGAATATTCCTTCAAAACATTATTTAATTTAAAACAAGATGAAAGTGACTGGATATCTTCCAGATGAATAGGAAGGATTATTTTCTTTCAACTCATATCTAAAATTTTCAATAGCTGCTTAGTTTCTCAAATATATGTTTTATTGCTTCAACTATAGCTTTGTTCTGATGACCTAATATCAAAAATAATCTCACTAATCTCAAAGTTTATAATGATGTTCATAGGGATAGAATAAGAAAGTTTTGTTTTCATTTTTTTGTATTTTTCTTAGTATTCTTAATTTAAAAGTTTTTTCCCTTTTAGTTTTATGAGAGCATAGGGGCCTCCTTGCTTAAAATATGCATTACTTTAATGAAAGAAATATATCACTTTTCCAAATGTCAGTCATGTTGCAAAAATTACTTTGAGTTGCTAGAATAGTTGCCTAATTCGAGGTGAGGTACATCATCTGTCACAAGTGACAGAGAATATAAAGTGGCAAGGTCATGATGGTACATTTTACTTATAAGGTAAATTGTCTGAATCAATGGTGAAAAGTTAATAGATTACTGAAAAAAAACTTTAGTGACAACTTTTTGCTATTTTTATCAAGCCACGGCAGAGTTTAAGGCATGCACAATCATAACATTTAAGACAAGCTACTTGTTTTACACTCTGTAATGATGGTGGTTGGTTTGCTAGGGCAATCTACAGAAGCATGCATTGTTATTAATGGACTCCATGTAACCAAAGCTATTGGAGACACTGTTATGACTAAACTGGGAGGACCACACCTGTGTGATTTTTGACCCATTGTCTTCAATTCATTCAGAGAACAATTTTCACTAAAAGAGGAGATTATGAATTTAGCATCCAGCTATGAGTCAGAGAAGCTAGTTACAGAGAAGAGAAAGGACTAGTTGAGAAAAGGAAATTAGTATATTGGGAAACCAGGAGAAGTGGTGTGTTGGAACAAAACAGGACAATGTATTCACTAAAAGCTTGGCTTCTTGTGTTAGAGAGAAATAGGCTTAACTACTGCCTAGACCCTCATATATTATCACAAACTTGTCTTGGGTGTTGAGAAATTAAATATGATAAACAGAATAAATTTCTACAGAGTCCCAGTGCAATGGTAGCTTTAATGTTTATCGCTTGTAATCTCAGCATTTGGGAGGCTGAGACTGGAGGATCCGGGTTTGCGGCCAGCCTCAGCTACTTAGTGAGGCATTCCACAACTTAGTGAGACACTGTTTCAAAATAAAGAATAAAAAATAGGGCTGGAAGTATAGCTCAGAGGTATAATGCCCCTGAGTTCAATCCCCAGTACTACACACACACACACACATACACAGACAAAACAAAAACAAAAACAAAAAAACTTCAAGCACATTCAAAAGTTAGAAAAACAGTATTGTTGGATTTTTTTCAACAAATAATGGTAAAAGCCCTGATATGTGATGCAACAACTTTGGTGGTCCACTATTGGATTACCTAGTTAGACATAGTAAACACATGCTTAAAACACAGAAAAAGAAATAAAATGGACAAACCAAAATTACAAAATATCAAAATGAAGAAGATTAGAAAAGTTACTGAGCAACTATTATACTTTTTTAAAGATGATGTGGACTTTGTGTTATATTTTTAAAAAAATCATACTGTTAGTTCATTGAACATTATATTGGGAAAATACTTTTAATATTAAAACCTTCTAAAATACTTAGCTGTGAGTGAGAATAGAAGGTAGTAGTTACCAAAGGGTATCTCTTGAACCTTAAAGAAAGGAAGTTAAAGTCAAATCAAAGTCTATAAACACTAGGTTCTTGGTGAGAAATAAAAAAAGTGAAGAATTCTCTTATCAGAAGCTCACATTAAAATAACCACACCACCATGCATATGCATTTGCGTCAGTTAAAGAATATTAATGATAATACACTTATCATTTGAAAGTGTATTTTCATTCACTCTCAATAGATTCCTTTATTATTGTTATAAAAATCTCAAGTTCAAGAACATTTTGATACATACCTATTTTACTTTCTCTAGGGCAGGGAAGAGGCCCAAAGATGCCCTAGCTCATATCTCTAGAATCCCTTAGTTTTATCATTTTATTTGCTGCTAAATATCAAATTGTATCAGGAGGCAGAACTTCATACTTTAGCAATTATTTATATCTTAGTGTTACTGAAGTTACAACTTTTAATAATAAAGGACAAGAGAATATATGTGAGGAATATAAATATGGGAAATGGAGACTGTTTTGGAGAGAGGGTTTACATCACTGCCAAAGGGGAAGGAAGGAGGCTAATCAGCAATGGCACCATAAGCCAACCCTGTTCCTGACCTTATTTATTTCAAATAATTAGCATTTTCCCAGGCTTTCCACCTTCTGAAGTTTGTGCTTCAATGTCATTGGAGGCAGGGTAGACAGAGTCTAGAAAACATAAGTCAAATTGAACTTCATCTATAAAAATAGGACTTTTCATAGCCCCAAATTTTCATGTGAAAGAATTACGTTATTGAGAGAAAAAAAAATAGGTTTTGGATTTTCAATCTCTTTGGAGGTTGACCATATAGAGTAAATTATGATGGTAAGTGAGGAAGAAGGCATGATATAAGAAGTTCTCATCACATCTGAAGACAAAAATTCTCTTCAAAGTTGGAAAAGCAAGAATGATTCTGAGGAAGAAGTGTAGTGTTAAGTCATAGAGTGTCCTCAGACTCCAAGCCCTCAGCCTAGATGTCTCAGTTAACATTCCCACTACTGTAATGCAAAACAACTGACCACAAAACTTAGAGGAAGAAAGATTCATTTGATTATGTTGCTGAAGGTGTTGGAGGTTCAGTCCGTATTATGCCAGGTCTGTGGAGCTCAAGGCATGGCAGTGGGAAGCCGAGAGAGGGAAAGAGGAAGGGCTCTGCTCTCATATCTTGGAGGCCAGAGAGGGAGCATGGGGAGGAGGGACCATATATAATCCCCAAGGCTGCACCCCCAGGGATGCCTCCTTGGCAACCAAATCTCAATTCCAATATGGCTGCCTGGTTTCTGTGAGGACCAGGAGGACATTCTAAATGTAAATAATTACATTAGGGTAGGGAGAAATTGGGTAAAAACTTAATATGAAGCCAGGCATGGTGGCGCACGCTTGCAATCTCTGTACTTGCCAGGCTGAGACAGGAGGATCACAGATTTTTGGCCAGCCTCAGCTACTTAGTGAGGCCCTCAGCAACTTAGTGAGACCCTGTTTCTTTTAAAGAATAAAAAAATAGGTCTGAGGGTTTAGCTTGGAGGTAGAATGCCCCTGGGCTCAATTCTTAGTACTGCAAAAAACAACAAAAACACTTAATATGAGACAAATCAGGAGAATCAAAGTCACATCCAGCTTCTGCTCTGTTTCTGGATGGGAGTTCTAGGGAGAAACTTCTGCATTTAATGGCCACTGATGCTGGCATGTAGCAATGAGGATATCATTTAGCCCTGTGTGCTCTGGATAAACAGCATTTATGATGATCAAAGTAGGACAGACATACAAGAATAACATTCCAGGGAGAAAAAAAGGCCCTGGAATGGTGTTTCTAGTTTATCTCTACTCAGACTGTAGTATAGGGGAAATCTAGACAGTATAGTGTCTGCTAGGTCATCAGTGTAGAAGTGCTGGAAGAACATAGTCTGGAAGCTCCTAGGATCAAGAGACAAGGAAGTAGAATGAAGTGATCTTATACTCAAAGACCAAAACAGAGATCTCAGACTAGGCACAACATCAGTGGATGCTAGCTATTATCTGAAAGTTGTGAGGACAAGAGACCTCTATATATTTTGTTATCAGGATATAATATAAATTTCTCCTTATGCTAAGAAGCTCACAGGAGAGAGTAGAAGAAGCTGGAAATGAATAGTAAGCTTTAGATTCACTGAGTTAATTGAAAGAAAATGTCCTTTTAAACATGCCATGGTTTCTTGAATTATCGTTTTTCTCTTTCCATTAGTAGTACAAATGATGACTTAATGGCCAATTTTAGTTATTGACAATAAAATAATTCTAATTATAAATAATAACAATGAACATCTTACTTGGTACATATTTTCATCTTTGTGTTTGTGGGGGGGGTCTAGGGATTGAACTCAGGGGCATTCTACCTCCAAGTCACAGTCCTACGCTTTTTATTTTTTGTATTTGAAACAGGTTCTCTTTAGCTTGCTGAGTCTCACTATTTTGCAAGGCTGTCCTTGAACCTGCAATCCTCCTATTTCAGCCTCCCAAGTCACTACTCTTGGCCCTACTTTGATCTTAATCCATGTATGTTTTGGATGTACAAAAAGAATCTCATTTTTATTCATCTTTATATCTCACTGCCAACTTTTCTCGGTGGAACTTAGCTCTATAGTTCACAAGATATGTTTTTGTTTCTTTTTATTTTTTTAGAAAGATAATTTTAGGAAAGGCAAATTTTGATGTACACCATAACTGCCTTTTACTGAACCACAACTATAGGCAGGGGAACCAATTACATCGATCCAGCCTGGCATGCATCTATAGTGATGATGTGCTTTGCTTCAAAAAGGCTGTCAATAATTCCTTTTTTCTCTTCTCCCCTTTTTATCATTACCACACTATAAAAACTGCTCTTGTCAAGGTCACCAGTGACCTTCATGTTATAAATATAAGAGTTAATTCTCAGCCCTCATCTTACTTGACCTAATGGGAATATGGGATTGTTGATCTTTCAGTGAAATACATTTTCCATTCAGCTTCTGATTCCACACTTGTCTGGCTTTCTCTCTCTCTCTCTCCTGCATATCAATCTTTTCAGCTGCTTATTTTCATTTCTCTAATCTGTAAAAGTTGGAATGCCCCAGGGCTCAGTTTTGGGATCTCTTATATTTTCTCCTTCCTTTGGTGATCACATCTGGTCTCATAACTTTACATGCCGTCTATATGCTAATGATAAATCTACATTTTCAGCCAAACTTCCTTCCTGAACTCTATAATTTGCATATCTAGCTTTTTGCTTGACTTTTTCAATTGGATGTCCAACAAGTTTCTTAAAGTTAAGATGTCCAGATCTGAATTCTTTATCATTCCTGTCTGACCTCTTCCTCTTGGAACCTACTCAACTCAACAACTACCAACAGATCCTTTCAGTTGTTCATACAAATAACTTGGATTAATTTTCTATTTTCCTCAAGCATCCCCTCTTTCTGTATTACAAATGCTCAGAATCTGAACTATCTGCCTCCTTTAATTCTGCCTACCTGTTCCCAGCCACTGTCATCCTTTCCTGGGTTATTCCAATGAGAGTGACCTCCCAGTAGCTCTTGCCTCTCCATGCATCTCATGCTGAACCTCATTCTCATGGTTTCTATTAAAGATAAGTCATGTTAGGACACTCTTTTGTCAAAACTCTCCCATTGATTTCAGAAGAAAACTGAAGCCTTGAATCGACTAGCATTTCTTCAATGGCATAATCAGTGATTGGAACCTAGTAGAAAGTTACTAGATATTTGTCAGATAGGTTAAGAATGAATGAATAAATTCCCATCTCACTAAAATGAATGCTTTAAAATGAAGGCTTTAAAATCCTGATTCCTCCCATTAATCTCCCATTTAATCTCTATCATCTTTTTTATAACTATAATCCCCATTATCCCTCTTTTCTGCTGTTTTTTCCTACACTCACTGTTTTTACTACATAATATGGTATATGTTTCCTTATTTAATTTTTAATAAGTACCTTCCCTTCAATTTCCAAAATAGTAATGTCAGGTGAGTGATTATTTTCATCTTATTTGTTCATTTCTTTTCTCCCAATGCCCGAAACAGTTCTGTCTGGTATATAACAGGCACTTGCAAAACATGTGTTGATTTAATGAGCATATCAATCAAAATAATATGAAGAAGATCTGGTTTGGGTCAGTGAGGAAAAGCAGTTGGAAAAATAAGTAGGAACACTACAAAATAAAATGGAATTAAATGCACCTAGATATTATTACTCCTAGTACTACCACTAATTGACTATATAATCTTAACATACTTTTATTTGTTTTAAGCATCAGTTGCTTCATCTACTCATAAAAGTTGAGTAAGATGATCTATTAGACACTTTGCACTTCTTACGTATTTTATTTTTATGGCAGAATTTAGAATAGATTCTCTTTTCCTGTTTAAAAAAAGAGATGATTGTAATTCTTTATGTTTTATGTATTTACTATAAATTAGTGTGTGTTTTGTCAGGATTAAATGTAATATAGCTTTTTTCAAGTTTTTTATCTCTCAAATATACAAAATAGACATTTATAATTGTTTTCTGTTAAACTTTTCACAATTGTGATGACATGAAAGAAAAAATAGAACTCCATACACATACATAGCTGAAATTTATTGGGAAAAAAATATAGAGAGTGATATTTTCTTCTAGGCATTATTTTCCCCAGCTGTTCTAAAGGCATACATCATCATGGCTTCTAAATTTTAATTTACGAGGAGCAAATATAGTGGTTTTATAGGCTCCTGACCACTGCAAAATCACTGATTGCAAGGCCCGTCTCTTCAGAAACTAATCAAAAGGTGACACATTCCGTTAACTTCCCATTATACATTCATAACATCATCTTTCAATTCAGTGTCATAAAGAATTTATGTAGGACATTAATCATGCAAGACCACTAAATTGTTCTCATTTCAGTGATAATTGTTTACTCCCATACATGGTTTGTGTTGAGTTTCAACAATTCCACTGAATAAAATAAATCTTCCTCCACCCTGGGTTTGGAAAGAAAATTAACCTATAGATAAAGGAAACAACAAACCGAATGTATAATATAATTAGTAGAAAAATTAAAATTTCATAGATCTTTTCTTTTCTTAATGACAAAGACCATTAACCTTGCAGTGTCCAATAAGAAGAATCTTAAAAAAGAAACAGGCAACAAGTCAAGATAATCATGTATAATCAGTAAACCTGCATAAATAAACCTTGTCCAATATCTATATGTCATGATTGACTCTCAGATTAGGTAAAGTACCTTGTAAATGAAAAGCAATACACCTTGCTAGTCAATGAAGCTAAACTTAATCAAAGGGGTGTCAATCATTTGCTAGGAACAAAAGAAAAGAAAATCTGGTGGTAAATTTATTCAGAACAGCCTTGTAAAGTGTGTGTGAGACCTGGAAATATCTCCACCTGACTTCTAATCTGGCTCCTGTAACCTTGAGATTGACACCTAAACTTTCCCAGTCTCAGTTTTCGTATCCATAAAATAAAAGGGCCGGACTCAACCCTAACATACACATTTTATTGTTCTAGTAGGAAATGGAGCTAATCAAGACTTTATTTTTTTAAAGCAATGATTTTTAGATTTCTCCAATACCCACTGAAAAGAATAAAAATAGGGTCAAATTTTGACAGCTTTTCAGCCCAAGGGTGCCATAACTAATGGCATTGTCTGTCCCTGCTTTCTAAATGGACCCCTACTACATATATACATATATGTATGTATTTTTTCCCCTGTGGTAAAGTGTCTACTTTATGAGCATAATAAATAACAATTGCCCTTTAATGGCAAGTTTAGCTGTGACCATTATGGCACAATTTAAGTGCTTAAAAACACTAATGGGAGTGATACAATGTTAATTATACTAAGGATGTGAAGGCTATACATAAGAACGCCTACCAAATTAAGTAAAACCCTGGCTAATTCTAATTATAGTCTGTCTAGAAGAGATAAGAAAAATTAAGCACCCCCCTTTTGAGTGCATTTATAATATAGCAGCATAATTTGTCCACATTGGTTGAGAAAACAATGCAAATGACTCAGAAAGTAGAATTCTGAAATAAAACATTTTGTGTTTGTACGTTTAAAAGAGAAAAGGAAAAAACAAAACAATGAGCTACTTATATAGAAAATGCATCATTACTTGAAACTTTCTTTCTTACATCTACCTCTAAGATAATCTACTTTTAAAAAGCTCATTCATTAATTTGTCAGATATAATTTTATATCATGGAGATTTTGCCTTTAAAAACATGCTTTATAAGCAATTTAGAAGAAACTTTTCTGAAAAATGAAACTGTGAAGATTCTCCTCCATCTCACCATCTATTGAAAAATTAACAACCATTTTTTCAATGACCATTTCACATAATTATTATTCTAAAATATATATCTCTGGCTCTCTCTGTTTTTTCTTTATCTTTTACCCACTTATTGAATACTTTCTATTCAATACTACTAGGTATAAAAAATGGATAAGATAACCTCATTGTCTTTAAGGGGTTTAATGTGGCAGAGAAAGACAGAAGTAAAAATGATAGCTCATTTTTACACCTTAGTAGCTGTTATTGGATAGATTTTTTTCTCTTTACATTCCAGCCTCATATTTCCTTTGAACTCTTGTTTTCTTCATTATTAATAGATTTACATAGACCCATAACTGCACTGAAACTCATGTAATAGAAATCAGGTTACCATTTATCTGATTTCACTTATTTTTTTATTGAAGAAAATCATGTCTTCTCAGGGAAACACTCTGCTAGAAAACCTGAAACATTTCAAAATGATACTACTTGAAAACTGAGGCAAATAACATCTCATAAATAGTGAAAACAATTGAGTGACAGTCTACAATTTATAACACACACATTATTTTAAAGGACCATAAACCAAGTACACTAGTGTGAGGATAAGAGAAATCCACTCATTTTTTAATAAATGACAGTTGTAAGTGATTGAAATCATTTAATTCAATTGAAATATGTCCCATAATCTCTAAATTACAGGTATTAGGAGGTTAACCCAAACAGATAGGGCCAGTATCTGAGTACTTAAAAACTGTCATCTTTACTTTAAAGCATTTATTATCCATAATGGACTTTCTAATTTGTCAATACACCTAGTTTCAAATGACCCACAGGTCATACGTCAAATACCTGCCTCAGAAGATCATTCATCATTTAAGGAGTATCACTTTTATAGCATCAGGGCAGTTCTCATGACCTTTAATTTTTGTTCTCCTGAACAAGAATCACACCACTACTTCTAAGTATATGTTTCCATATTTTTCACACTCTAGTTTTCTATCATTTCAACATCATCATCCCCTTCTGTTGCCAAGTCAAACTAGACATAAACAGAGTATATACAGGAATTCAAAGGTTCCATAACCATTTCTAATGATTATTTTCTAAGTTCCTTGTGTCTTTTATCTTTTGAGAATTAAAGTCTATTAGTAAAACTTTAATCTTTGACTTTAGACATGATCATTCATTTTCTTCATATTTTTCTGTGTGGTAAACATACTCAGATACACACAGCTGCACACACATACACACACACGCACACAGAAACACACAGGTGGCAGTTTAACTAACAATTTTATCTACTCTTCATTTGCAGGCTGGGATTCAGTGTTCTCATATTACTCTTTCCTAGTGGCAGACAGCATTTTTTTTCTGATTATATTTCTTTTATAATTTCCCTGTTTTTCCTCCCATAATAAATGTCATCATTGTAATCATCCGTCTTATATGTTCAACCTTTCTCCTCAAAACTGTAATGTTTTCTATTTAGTTATCACCTTCATTTCTCACTAAGGTTATTTAGCCCTCTATTAGATGGTTACTCAAGAGGAACATTATTCCCATCATTAGAAAATTGATTAAAAATAACTCAGAAGACATCATGTTAGAAATAAAGGTGCTACAGCTTGGTTCTTAAATGTCCTCCAAAGATCCATCTGTTAAAGGCTTAAAGTGGCAATATTGGTAGCTGACAGAGCTTTTAGGAAAGGAGACAAATGGGAGGCCCTTAGGTAATTAGAGGTATGCCTTCAAAGATAATTATAGGGCCCCAATCTTCTATTGCTGTCTTTTGTTCCCAGCCATGAGGTCAGGAGGTTTTCTTTGCCATGTGCTCCCACCATGATGTCCTGCCTTAACACAGGCCCAAAATGTAATAGGACCAATCATGGATCAAAACCTCTAAACCTCTGAACCAAAACAAGCCTTCTCTCTCTCTCTCTCTCTCTCTCTCTCTCTCTCTCTCTCTCTCTCTCTCTCTCCT
>PVLC010000516.1:48611-65304 GCA_004027655.1 Graphiurus murinus | reverse complement strand
TACACACACACACACATATATCTATATATATATAGATATATGTGTGTGTCTATGTGTATTTGTGTGTGGGGGGGGGAGTACTGGGGGCTGTATCCATAGCCCATACCTTTTAATTGTTTTTTTTTGAGACAGGGTCTTTCTAAGTTATAGCACACTGTCCTTGAACCTGCAAGCCTCATATCTCAGCCTTCCAAGTGTTGGCTATTACAGCTATGTGCTAACACATCTGACTTCTCTTTGTATCTCATCATCTCAGGCATTTGTTATAGTAACAGAGAAGGTAAGATCATGACAAAATGTGAAAAGTACTCAGGGAGGGTACTATGTCAGAGACGAAGTATAGTGATGTGCCTTTAGAAAGAACAGGTGATGCTAGATGAGAGAAATTTGATATATAGCTGAGGAAACAGTGGGTGGCTAGTGCTAACTCTATGTGATCTTAGGACAGCCACTGAATTTCTCTATAACTAAACTTCTCCCTATTTAAAATAAAGAGTTTACTAGCTTTGGAAGTTTTCCCCAAAACAATGAACAAAGAAAAAAAGGCAGAAAATTTAAGGACTGCCCAAGTAACAGAAGGAAAAAAAAAAAAAGATAATGATGAAATGGGAAGAGTGATTTAAAAGTCTGAAAATTGTTCTATAAGCAATTGTTAGTTGTTAAAAATCCATTATAGAATTAAAAGTATTAGTTATTTAGTCTTTTCCTTTGGATAGCATCTCTCTGTCTCTCTCTCTCTCATACACATACACACACACACACACACACAGCAATTGTGGTAGAGTTACACACACACACACACACATACACACAGAGCAATTGTGGTAGAGTTAGTGAATTATCTCCTGGGTTCTGTAGAAGTGAGACAAGTTTAGGATGTTTTGGGCTGTCCCATACAAAGAACAAAGAGATAAAAATTTCCAAAGGTTTAAAATGGTAATTACAATACCAAGAAAAAACAGGATGGAAGTAATGGTCATCTGACCTCTAATCTTCATTTGATGTCATCTAATACAGTTCTTATCAGGATAAAATCAGAGACAGACTTAGGGCAAGAGAAAGTCATCATCAGATAACCACTTCTTATAGCTTGCTAGTTTTACTTATGCTAATCCAAAGTATAGTAATACAGATGAATATATTGCTCCAACAAAATGGATATACCAAATGGACATCCAGTAGAATCTTAGTGCAGCCTACTGCAAAGGTAAATTATGTGTCTAAACTCAGTTTCTTTTGGGTTGTTGGTATGAGTTTCTTTTTTTTGCATATTATTTCTGCATTTAAAAGCACTGCATTCGCCCATGAAGTTAGAACTCTTTTATGACTAAGAAAAATGCTTAACTGATTAATTTTTAAACTAAAAAATTACTTTTCAAATAAGTTTAATTTTCATGAATACTACCTTGATTCTCCTTATTGGTCTGTTATATTTTATTGACCAGATGAACAGAGACAGAGAGTGATAGACAGATTGGCACATGGGCCAACAGTTGGAGTTAGAAAATAAGCAGTGGTGTGAATAACACCCAAAACATAGGGTAATTACAAGGAAAATTTCATTTGGCTCTTGAATATACACAATGAGTTGTAGAGAATAGATTTACTTCTCTAATTACTTTATGTTGTATTTGGGCCAATAGTGAAATTACTTTGCATTCCCTGAACACATACCAACTGTTGGGATGAGAAATGGCTCATAATATACTAGATATACAAATAATTTTATTTTGCAGAAAATCTACCATGAAAAATAGTATTTTTCATGGTAGATTTTATACTGTAGATTTTTTTCTATACTATGACAAAACTGGTAAACTTCTTTAATTTAGATGAACAATTAAAATTTTCTTGAAGAAAAAGAAAATTACATTGATTTTTATAATGAATTGATCACCAATCAAAACATCTAACTTCAAGCCATATATAAATGTAGAGATAGTCAGAGTGAATTATACATCTAACTTCAAGCCATATATAGATGTAGAGATAGAGTGAATTATATTGCCAAGGGACTTGCAATCATTGATTCCTTTTCCTAATCTATAACCTAAAAAGTTTAAGACATACATTTTATAACATTTTAACTACTCTATGTAAAGTAATACCACTAAGAAAGAAGGTCAATGTCAAAAGAAAAATGCAGAAATATAAGGCAAGGGAAAATTCATATATTAAGATACCATTTCTCCGTTACTCATTATGTGTTGTATTCCATGTGGATCTAGAGACATATCTCTGTATTTAAAGTTTAAAGCAATGTAGGTCTTACTTTTGCTAATTTCTTGATGAGGAATTTGAGAAGTTCTCAAATTTCTTGCAGAGTTTGAGAAATGTACTGTAACAAGATACAGAAAAAGTAAGTAAAAGCTTTTGACTTAGTCCC
This sequence comes from Graphiurus murinus, assembly GCA_004027655.1. Lineage (NCBI taxonomy): Eukaryota > Metazoa > Chordata > Mammalia > Rodentia > Gliridae > Graphiurus > Graphiurus murinus. The sequence goes on along the minus strand of PVLC010000516.1, from coordinate 62,918 downwards.
AGATATGTCTGTTTTCAAAGCCACAATTGCCTTATTTCTGCACACCTCCCAAATGCTGTTCTCCTTGAGCCTTGTCAATGCTTGGCAACTATGCTTTGCTGTTCTGGCCTACTGACCAGGACCTCTGATGGAACAAGGCCACAGGCAAAGCAATTATTGTTCAACTGTTTCTTCATCTCCAGTTTCAGAACAAAAACCAAACAAAACCAAAAGAAAACATAACAAAAATCAGTCCAGAGTTCAGTCTTAAGGAAAAAAAAAAGGACACAACATAATGGTTTTTGTAGTATACTGGGGGCTTACCTTATCAAAGAGGTAGAACAGTCAATATCTGAAAGGTTACATTCTGAACCCTGAAGCTAAAAATCAGAACAAAATAAAAATCTTGTAGTGGTTTGTGGTTTGTTTCTAGTTTTTCAAGATGTTAGCTACTAGCATCCTGAAATACAGAAATTTCTTGGGATGATTTGATTTACGTGAATTTTGCATGTAAAAAGCAGAGGTTGAGGAGAATTGTAGGCTTCAGGGTTTTACAGTGACTTAGGACTAGACTCGTATCTTAGTTGCATTATTGACCTGGATCTGCGTTTTCTCCAGAGTAAAATGAACAGTTTTACTAGGTGACTTTCAAGATTCCTTCCAGTTATAAAATGAGGTAAATGTAAATTTCTTGATCCCTGGCCCAGCATTCTTTATACTCTGCCATTCTGATTTACTGTCATAGAAACAGATCTTTCCGATGCATTGGACATCAGTGTCCAACTCATTGGGAGGTGGCCACAACTAACACATACTAGAGAAAGGGAATCAGCCACCTCCAGTTTCTTTGCTATCTCCTGATATGGAAAAGAGTTAAAGCTGTGTTTATACTGTAATTATAAATGGATCAGTGGTCTCTATTTTAATGGATGCTTGCATGCTCTGTGTCTGTTCTTATGCATTGGGCTGACCTACTTATTTGGGGGATATAAGTTTCTTGATTCTCCCCGTCCATTCAAGTTGCACTGATCTTGTCAAGTGCATCAGTGCATCAGAACACTGGGAAAAGAGAAAGACTGATCCAGATCAAAGGTGCTTAAACCCTAAGCCAGTAACTTCAAAGCAAAAAGAACATCTTAAATGTAAATATATACTGTGCAACTTGCTTCCTTTCCCTTCTCTATTTCTGTTTCTCCTACAGCTCACCTCTTTGGCATGTTTCATACTGTGCTATATGATGAATGCATCTGTTTCTCCTTCATCATATTGTAATTTTATTAAGGATAAGCTGTTAGTCCTCTTATATTCCTATGGCCAAGGCAGACTTTAGTGTGTGGTTAAAAATTCAGTATCTGCTTGTTCAACAAAATGCATCAGGGAGTTTAAATTTGTTCTTTTTATACTTTATAAGTAAAATATGATTTTTAATTGAAAATGATTCCAAAATATCATTTGTTTATTTTAAAAAATATTATTTAAATAACATAAAAACTGGTAACAAAGCTGTAGCATATATTTTCTTTTTTTAGCACACAGGAAAAGCAAAGGTATCAAGCATCATATGCTCTCAGATAAAAGACCAGATTATCCAATTTGCCAATTTGATATCTAATTTAAGAAATAACTGAATCATGAGACCTCTAATCTCATCAGTAGATAAATCTATTTGATGGGTTAATCATTCAAAAGAACTGTAGGTAGACAAACTGTGCCTGAAGGAAGTAGGTCCTGGAGCTTTCCTCCATCATTCCCTTCTATGATGCCTCTGCCTTGGAGCTGGCTGATCATGGACTGAACTCTGAAACCACAGCCAAAACAGACTTTCCTCCTCTAAGTTGTTCTTGTCAGATATTTTGGTTACAAAGATGAAAAGATAATTAACACACTACATGATCATATCTATCAGACATATTGCTGTATATTTCCTTTTACGTTAAGTGCTTTCAATGTATTCTAAACCCTATGCCAACATATCTTTACTAAATATATAAACAAAAGAGTATCCCCCATGAGAGAGAGAAAAAAAAAATAAATAGAATGGGAAACTCTTTATGGAAAAATAAAGATCAACATCAAGACTTCCTAAAATGAGAGTTATTAATTTTATATAGAGTGTGTTTTTAAAGATTATTTTAACTTAAAGTGAGATGCAAAATGTGCATATGGTCCTTTCCTTTCACATAATGTTAACTCTCATTTTAAACAAAACTCAAGAGAACAATATACACATAGGATATATAAAATCACGTAGACATTAGCCTATTTTGACCTTTGGTTCTTCATTTCATCAAAATATCTGGTTATTCATGCTTTTGTTTCTCAAATGCATTTTACAGAAAGTTGACTATGATGAAGGGATAAGGAAACCCACTTAGCAGACCAGTATAGATAAGTGATTTCAGGTAAAGTGGAGCCAGGTCCCCTAATTATGTGTATGTATGTATTACATGTGTCACTCTAGCTGTGGGCAGATTAGCAAGTCACTTGAACTTCCCAGTGTTTCTAGTTTTCCCATCTAGAAAACAAAATAACAAGCTGGGCGTGGTGGTGCAGGCTTGTAATCCCAGCATTCGGGAGGCTGAGACCGGAGGATCCGGGTTCGAGGCCAGCCTCAGCTACATAGTGAGGCACTCCGCAACTTAGCGAGACCCGGTTTCAAAATAAAGAATAAAAAAAATAGGGCTGGGGGTGTAGCTCGGAGGTAGAATGCCCCTGAGTTCAATCCTCAGTACCGAAAAAAAAAAAAAAGAAAAGAAAATAACAATATTAATCATACCAGGTTACGTGAATACAAAATTGGTTAATATATGCAAATATTTAAAATGGTTAATATCATTTTACTTTTTGCTATTTTTCTTTGCCACCAATTGAATTTGAGTAGGAATCCATACTTTACCACTATCCATCTAGATGGCCTAGGGGGAGTCATTTACCCTTGAGGTTCTATCCAACTTTTTTTTTTCTCTGTTTGATGAAGAAATAAAATTCTGACTTATCATTGCTATTATAAAGATTAAGATATATGAAAGCCAATGGCTCAGTGGCCAGCCCATAGTGAACATTCAACAAATTGTTAGTCCTTTACTTTTCCCTTTCCGCTTAGTTATAGTTAATATTCCCCTATCCTTACCTACTACTCCTAAATAAGCAACTATTGTCAGATTGAGGTATAATTCACCCCATGGGTAAAGTTATTAGTTATAGGTACTTACATATGTGTACATAGACAGATAAACACACACACATTCACATGCAATCATGCCCATCAATAAACATGTTCTTGCTAATCACATTTTGTGAAAATTTTGTAGCAGATAAATTGATGAAAATCACATGGAAAAATAATATATATGAATATTATGTATATGTATATATGTGTGTGTATGTGTTATATATATATATATATATACATATATATATATATATATATATATATATATATATATATATAATTGCTTATACTTAAACTTATTTCTCTTATGATACTGCCTTGGTAAAAGTTATAATTTCCTATGATTTATGATTCCCTGGAGATATGTTTTGCTATAAAAGGTTGGAATACAGTGTGAAAGAAGAGAAAATGTAGAAGAAAACACTGGTCATGTTGAAGTGGAGCAAGACCCAAGTTTTCAGTCTACTGACAAAGTCAGAAAGTCTTAAAATACACTATGTCACTTTACTGCTTACTGCCTCCCCAACAATGGAAGGAAATCTACAACTAAATATGAGAGTGCATTTGGGGTCACCTTTTAACTTTGAAGTCACATACTGTTACTGAAAAGTGATATTTTATTTCTCATCTGTGGTTCTTTAACAGTGTAAAAAACAATCTCTGTCCCTTTAGAGCAACAATCTCTTTTAAAGTTAGGAAAGAAAACCTGAACTTGACTGGGGATTAAGCAATCAACCAGCTGCTTAATTACCTGCTGGGACTTATAGTTCATTCCAAAATATAATTCTTCCTGGGAAACTCTAATTCTAGCAACATTTATGTTTCTGATGAATACTGATTTTTAAGTCAGAATACTTGTCAAATTATAGAAAATTGGATCTCAGTTTCATCTCTAAAATGAAAGGACTGGAAAACATGATATCTTAGGTTTCATCTAGTTATAATTTTCTATGATTTATGATTCCCTGGAGATATGTTTTGCTATAAAGGCTGGGATACAGTGTGAAAAAAGAGAAAATGTAGAAGAAACACTGGTCATCTTCAAGTGGCGCAAGACCCAAATTTTCAGTCCATGGACATAGTCAGAAAGTCTTAAAATATATTATGTCACTTTACTACTTACTGCCTCCCCAACAATGGAAGGAAATCTACAACTAAATATGAGAGTGCATTTGGGGTCACCTTTTAAACTTCGAAGTCACTAATGCAACTTTTTGAAAACTGTGGGAGAGTATTAAGAGAGATATTCACTCTATGCACCTGTGCAGATCCATTCTTGATAGAAACAACATGGGAGGTGGGTAGGAAGAAAGCATGGAGGAAGAGGTCACTTTTGGGCATCTGATAGAGTGGAGAGAATCTCCTCACATCTTCCTGTTGCTTGCAGAGTTTCAATTTTTCCTACTGTGAAGTCTACATTTCTCAGCCCCAATCAAGACTGTAAAGTATCCTTTCCTCACTTTATGTAAATTGCATAAAATTTAATTCTGACTGTTAGGAATGGAATCCTGTTAAAGTTTCAAACATATTGCAGGAAAATCTCCAAGTAAATCAAGGTCAACAAGGTATCTAAATCTAGCTTTTCACCTCTCACTTTCTTGTAGCAGCTCTATGTATTTCTGACTTTTCACTTTCTTTAATGCCTTGCAACTCTCAGTACCACATGTCACTGGCCAATATAAAACCTGTAAGTGAAGATGGGAAGAAATGGAATAGAAATAAAGAACTGAGAATCTCCACATGTCCCTTTGAAAGCAGTTTAGTTTGTCTCCAAGTGACAATTGGATCAAATTGTGTTCACTGCAAAAGAGATGAGAATGAATGACAGAGTGTATTACCTGCTCAATTTTTAACTCTTTCTAGAGTTCAATGATATTAAAGACAAAGCTTATTCCTTTCATATGGTATTCTTAACATGTAACACAGTGCCATGCATAGAATAGATATGTGATAAATATTTTAGCAGTTAATAAAGGGGCAAATAAAAGCTTCAGATTTATGTGTAATATATGCAATAGAGTACAAAAACAGCATAAACTCATTTTGTTAGATAAATTGAATGTATCTGAATCCTTAGGCTTATACATTGATGGTCGGATTGTAAATTAGTAAATTCACTACGGAGATCAGTATGGAGGTTCCTCAAAAGACAAGGAGTGGAATCACCATATGACCCAGCTATACCACTCCTTAATATCTTTCCTAAACAATAAAAGTCAGAATGCTGTAGTGATATATGCATACCCATGTTTTTAGCAACATTAAGTCCCAATTTCTAAGTTATTAAACCAACCTAGGTGTCCATCCACATAAGAGTAGATGAATGAAATGGAAATTTACTCTGGCAAAAAGAACAAAATTGTGTCATTTACAGGAAAATGGATGGAATTGGAGAATACCATGCTCCAATCAGCTAGACACAGAAAAAATCAAGGGATGTATATTTTATCTCATATGTGGAAGCCAGAGAAAAAGGGAAAGGAAAAAGAATCTCATGAAAATTAGGAGATGAGTAGAGTAGTGGAAGAAGATGAGGAAGGGGAGTGAGGGAAAAGGGAGGTTTGGGGAAGGAAGAAGGTCAAATAATGCCATGCTAATACATGAATATATCACTATAAATGTCTTTGTCATGCATAGGGAGGAAGGAGGTGAGTGAAAGGGGAGTTATAGGGAAAGAAACAGACCAAATAATGTTATATGCATATATGAATGTATCACAATGAATCTCACTATCATGTACAATTACAATGCACCAATAAAATATTATAAAATGAAAGTATATGAATCCCTTATTTAATAGAAAACAGAAAATATTTTATATGCATCAAGAAATATAGAATATTATGCTAAGTGAGATGAGCCTATCTCAGAAAGTCAATAGTTGAATATTTTCTCTCAAATGTAGAATCTATTGAGAAAGTATGAAACAAATTGGACTTTAGATAATTGAGGAGAGAAAATAGTGGAATAGTGGAAGGGGATGAGGCAGGGTGGGGGAGAAGTTAAAAAAGAATACTGAATAAAATGGTTCAAATGATGATATGTCCATATATGAAGGTATCACCACAATCTTACTAATATGAACAGAAAGAGATTTATAGCAGGTGGGATCTTAAGCGAAACACACCAAAACTATGTGCATATATACTTGTATCACCTTGACCTAATTATGATGTATAATTACAATGCATCAATAAGAGTATCGAAACATTATTTCTCCTCATAAAGCAGACTGAGTGAATTATGTGGTTTGCCAATAAAGACTTCTGATCAATATAAGATCCCCCAAAGAAATAATAATATAAAATTCCCAATGTAAAGATCCAAAAATGTTTCCCAAATATTGTTCCCAATATTCATCTTGAGAAGAGATGTATTCCTAATGTTTTTTGAGCATATGAAATTGTTTGAAAATGAAGGCAATATATATTTAGGAATAAAATAATAAGCATAAAGTCAAAATAATCTCCAAATAAGAAAACAAAACAAAGTTCGTTTATTATCTTACTTCTGAATGCTTTGTTAAATTGCAAAGATTGCTGAGCAATGGGATTTCACAGAAGAGAAAAGTGAGAAAGTATGAAGAACCTAAAATTAAAATTGGGTTAAAATTATCTATAAATGAAGGAGAATCACTTATTTAAACATCACAAAGTAGAAATAGCTAATATCACAAGACACAGATTAGCTATTAAAAGTGTTGACTGTTGTAGAACAGAGGGTCAGGATGAGAGGAATATTTTGGTGAAGAGCAATTCTGTAACAAGATAGACATGTACAAGCCAGGAGAAGAAGAGGAAAGGATGCTTGCATTACTATCATTTTCTTGAAAACAATATGCCAATACCATGTCTGATTTTTGTTTATCTCACACTGAGTGCTGATGCATGCTGTATCTTCATTAGTCTTCAGATGCTGTTTAAATAGCACTGAGGAAAGAGAGAAGAGAAGAGAAGAGAAGAGAAGAGGAGAGAAGAGGAGAGGAGAGGAGAGGAGAGGAGAGGAGAGGAGAGGAGAGGAGAGGAGAGGAGAGAAGAGAAGAGGTGATAATGGACATCCTTGTCTTGTTCCTGTCTTTAGTGGGAACTCTTGCAGTTTTTCTCCATTTAATATGATGCTGGCTGTTGGCCTATTGTATATTGCCTCAATGATTTTGAGGTATGTTCCTTCTATTCCAATTCTCTGTAGTGCTTTTAGCATGAATGGGTGTTGGATCTTGTCAAATGCTTTTTCAGCATCAATTGAGATGATCATGTGATTTTTATCATTGAGTCTGTTTATGTGGTGAATTACGTGTATTGTTTTTCAAATGTTGAACCAGCCTTGCATCCCTGGGATGAACCCGGCTTGGTCATGGTGTATAATTTTCTTGATGTGGTTTTGAATGCTCGTTGCTAGTATCTTGTTTAGCAGTTTTGCATCTAAGTTCATCAATGATATAGGCCTATAGTTTTCTTTACTTGAGCTGTCTTTATTTGGTTTTGGTATTAGTGTGATGTTGGCTTCATAGAATGTGTTTGGAAGGGTCCTGTTTCTTTCTATTTCATGGAATAGCTTGAGGAATATTGGGATTAACTCTTCTAAAAATGTTTTATAAAATTCACTTGGAAAACCATCTGGTCCTGGACTTTTCTTTGATGGTAAACTCTTTATTGCTGTTTCTATTTCTTTGATTGTTATTGGTCGGTTTAAGTTTTCGATATCTTCTTGACTCAATTTGGGGAGGTTGTACGTGTCTAGGAATTTGTCAAATTCTTCAAGATCTTCCATTTTTTTTGGAGTATGAGAAGAGAAGCAGAGGGGAGGGGAGGGGAGAAAGTTTAGTAGCCCATTCAGATATTCATCCATCCTCTGGTTTTTCTTAGTGTAAGTAAAAGTATATCTAAAACTGTTCCCTTCAGGAAGAATAATAGAAATGCTAAAACAATCAGATGGCTGGAAGAACTGAGCTTAAGGTGAGATTTAGGGAAACTCGATGTTTAGAAGTGGGGTTACAGAAGAGTGATTAAGACTTAAATGAATGAAATGTAACTCCAAAGATTCAAGAATAATCCTTTAGGATTTTTCAATAATAGAGAATAAGTGGACAATGACCTTACACCATATTTATTTTATATCCTCATTCTACCACTTTTATAAGTATTTCCAAATGAACATTGTTTAAAACAATGACGAATATCCTTACACAGTATAACTACAGTTCCTGGGCTTTTCTGCAGACTCAGTTTAGTCCAGGACAATTTTCAATTACTCTGAATTTTACCAATTTATTCTCAGGCTTTGCATTGCTTTCTATGCAGTTTTTAAGGTGGAGGAGGTGAGAAGAAGTTCAGGTGAGGACAACTGTGAATGAAGCCTGTATGACTGGAAGACCATCTTGAACCAAATATGATAAAAAAAAAAAAACAGCTTCTAGAAGTAACCCCCAGTTTACAGAAAATGAAAAGAACAAAAGAACATGTGTACTTCTATGGGTATAAAATTATCAAAATCTAAGCTGTGGAGAAAAAGCAGGACAAATGACACAATTAATACTAAAAAAAAAGAATGATAACAAATTGATTAAAAGAAACTTAGTGGCACAGAAGAATGCAACAAGCAAAACCTTGTTAGGTAATTATTAAGTGAATCAATTGTAATGCATTGATAAGACATTTGACTACTATTTGATGACATTAAAAATTCTTAGCTGGGCATGGTGGTGCATGCCTATAACCCCAGTTCTTGGGAGGCTCAGACAAGAGGATCACAGGTTTTCAGCCAACCTCAGAAACTAAGCAAGCCCCTCAGCAACCTAGTGAGAACCTGTTTCAAATTAAAATAATAGTGTTGGGGTGGGGGGGTAGCTGAGTGGTAGAATGCCATTAAGTTCAATTCTCAGTAACACACACACACACACACACACACACACACACACATTTTTTTCCTTAATATTTCTGGAAGTGAAAATAATATTCTGTTTCAAAACTTCTTACATTCTGATATTTATGGAAGAGGAATGATAGATTTTGGGGAAATTGTTTTGTCTTTAACTGAGGGTGTCAAGTGAGTAATATTAACAATGAAACAAGATTGACAATGTTTGATAGTTGTATAAGCTGGGATATATATATATATATATATATATATATATATATAAATATGAAATTTATTACAGTAATCTCTCTTTTTGACATATTTCAAAATATTCCAGATTATAAGAAATTAAGCCTATATGAACAAGATAAGATTAAATAATGACACAATATACTCCCAGATGTACAAAATTATTCTCATATATTTGGTCCATATTCAGTTTTTCTTATTTTCTCATTTCAAATATCCATGATAAATTGAATATTTATTTTTGCATTTTGAGGAAGGCCATTTTGGAGGATTTAAAATGTCAAAGAGATGATAAAATCATGGGACCTGCCTCCCCAAGTGCTTTCGATTCCTCTTTCATTAGAACACATTGCTTTCACAATGGTTCCCAAGGATGCATGGTCAACGCTGGGCTATTGCTTACATTTTCAAAGACTTTCCCTCGACCATACTTATTAAAGTGCTACAACTCCTTTATCAGGCATTATCATTCCTTAGAGCACTGATCTTTAAGTTAAATAATGTTTTACATTTCTGTATTTATGGATTTTCTTTTTCTCCCTCTAGATTGCAGTATCCATGACATTAGTATTTTGCTTTGTTTATAGCTATGATCCTCACATTCAGAACAGGGGTTAGCATGTATTAGACACTGAATATATACCTGCTAAAAATATATTATAAAATCCAATGTATTCATGACATACTTACCTGAGCTTTGCCAGGATAATTCTTGTGATGACACTCTCGCAACTTCATCAAGTGTGCATTTCATTGCTGAGCAGTAGCAATTGTTGGAAAGTTTTGCCTTGACAATGGGCTTAATGCTTTTTATTCTACTTTCTACCCATTGCTCTAAGTTCTTCCGATTGGTGATATATAAATGCACAGCCATCTGTCACCACATAAGGGTGCACTCCCTTTCTTAGGGAAAACGTGACCAAGGTGTCCCTTGCTTGAAGACCCACTATCACTTATTAGTGTTTATTTGTGACCCATAAACAATTATCAACCAAGGTTAAGCTGCTGTTCTGGAGTGCTGCCAGAACCATGTCTGGTATCTAATGAATCTCTGTCCCACTCCTCTCTCCTTGGCTCTAATCCACGAAGGCTGGGTAGAATTCCCCTGTAAATTATGAAGCAGGATGGCTGCAATTGAGCCTTCCTTCTCAGAGAGTTGAGTTCTCTACCACTAGGAGAAGAAGCCCTAAAATTAACATATCTCAGCCCCACTTGCCCTTTCTTGAGGAAAAAAAAAATGTCTTTTTTTCTGCAAAGGTAACTTTCTTTCTAAGGATAACATATGTGATTTTTTGTTGTTGTTAATTTCACTAAAGACAGAAAGACAAGAAAAATATAAAGACAAGTCCAAAACCCATTTACTACATGGACATGCATATGACTTTAACGAGGGCCTTATCAGAAAATCTAAAGCACAGTCAGATACACATATCCTTACATTCCTTGCACAGAAAAGAATCAATTTGCCCTATGAATAAATTTCAGACAAAACCAAAAGGACCAAGGTTAGAAATATGCCACTGAATTACTATATTATAAAATCAGAGCTGCAAGTTAAAAATGAATTCACAGACAGGATTCACATCAACAGTACATTTTGGAAATAATTATTGAGATATTTTAGTTTCTAAGGAATTGCCAGAGGTTTTTTTTAAACGTTTTAAAGTGTTTGGAGGAAAAAAAGTTTGGAGGAATATTATGATATAATATGAAGTTTTTTTAGTGATGGCTAGATAGCTTTGCTTCATCAACTTATTGTATAGGAAAAATCTATTTCATGTAAGGATTCACAGGATTACTACATTTGTACTAAAAGAGATTAATGATCATATGAATATTTTAAGGCATAGTTGTGCATACAACACCCACTTAATTGTTGTTGTTTAAATTAAATTTCTTAATGATATTTCATTAATAAGGAAAATAAAATTACATTGTCACAAGAATGAGGAAAGAAGATGAGAAAAGAGAATTTGTTAAGGAGGTCCAAATTATTTCTGGAAACAAACCATAAATTTAGTTTTATTTGTTCACAAAACAACAAAATAGGTACACAATCTCTGTTTTACAAATTATAAAGGTTTACAATAAAACCTCAATTAATGAGTGCACTTTATGTTGCCAATGGTCACACTAAGAGTTAACTCTGGATCTAGATTTGAACCTGGTTCCAATAAGTTAACAATTTAGAACATTTTGAAGAATATTAAAAAATAAACATTTTAGGGATAAATGTTCAATGTTTTAAGAGAATTAAAACAACTAAAATTAACAACGACAACCTTCTGCATGTTTATGTGTTTTGCTTTGATGAGTTGAAATTACCATAGTTCAGGAAAATGAGTGGAAATTTTGGATCTCTGTATAACATGACTTCTATTTTTGATGCCATCCTTTACTTCATATAAATGAGACAAAAATCTCATTTATCTATCTCATTTATTCATTACATAACCTTTTGCAAATTGTTCTGGTATGCTGTGTGCTATTGACAGTTTGAAATGTGTATATGTCCATGACTTTGAATTCCTATGAAGGAGAGAGATCAGAGGCTTGCTTTCTGATGCCTAAGAGGATTCTGTAGAAGAATGGTAAAGGGAATGGATTCTAGACAGACTAGAATTGTATTTCCATCATATACTAGGTATGCAACCATAATATATTAAATTATATTAAGTACCATGAATTCATTATGGTTCGAGTTTGTCTTCTAAACATTCATGTGCTGAAAAGTAGTTTCCAGTGTGACAATGTTGACAGTTGGTGGAACTTAGAAGATGTGGAACCTAGTGGGAGGTCATTAGGTCATTTGTAGCATTGCCTTTGGAAGAGAAGAATGTAGTTCTTTCTTGTAGAACCCTGAGTAGTTTATTAGAAACTAGGTCATTATAAGGTAAGGTCACCCCAGGCATTTGGCACCATCTTCACATAGTCAAGCCTGTTTCCATTCTTAGGCTATGTTGTGACACAGCCAGGAATCCTCACTAAGACACTAGCACCAGGATCTGGTAGCTTATGGAGTTTGAACCATCTATCAACCATAACTGTTAGCCAAATAAGCTTATTTTATGAGTTGATTACCCAGCCTCTGGTATTTTGTTATAGCAACAGAAAACAGACTAAGAAATTATGTAACTAATAATTGCTCTAATTGCTCCTTTTGTAAAATGTATGTAAAAGTAGTACTGGTCTCATGGGGTTATTGTAAGCACTACATAAGCTAATATATGTAAAACAATTAAAATAGTGTCTGCATGTGCAATTAAGTGTTAATTGTTATTATTACTCTTTTGCTTCTTTGTGTGTGTTTGTGTGTGTGTGTGGTACTAGAGATTGAATACAGGGGCATTCTACCTCTGAGCTACACCCCCAGCTTTATTTTATTTTGAAATAGAGTGTCATTAAGTTGTGGAGGAATTCACTAAGTTGCTGAGGCTCCTATCTCAGCCTCACAAGTACTGGGATTACATGCATGCACCACCATGTCTGGCTTATTGTGCTTATTTTATTGCAGATTCTAAAGGTTCTATTTTAATAAAATGAAGAAGCTGTCTATGTAAAGGATTCCTCTATCTTTTATTTATTTATTTATTTATTTATTTATTTATTTATTTATTTATTTATTTTGCGGTACTGGGGATTGAACTCAGGGGCATTCTACCTCTGAGCTACACCCCCAGCCCTATTTTTTATTCTTTATTTTGAAACCGAGTCTCACTAAGTTGCGGAGTGCCTCACTAGGTGGCTGAGGCTGGCCGCGAACACGGATCCTCCGGTCTCAGCCTCCTGAATGCTGGGATTACAAGCGTGCGCCACCACGCCCGGCTCGGATTCCTCCTTTTGGTTTTTACAAATATTCAATTTAATATATTTCTGTCTCTAAAAACTAGTATTTTATTTGCAAGCCATGTAATGTATTCACTTTATTAATAAGTTTATTTTCATAAGGAACTCATAACATGAATTCATACTTATTAATTATATAAAGCGGTGAGGGATATATGGCTAGGATAATCTGTAAAATTAAGAAAACCTAATCCAATTTTATAAATAAGCACACTAATTTGTTATTTGTATTTAGATTTTCCTTAAAACTGATTAGCTTCATGGAACTTGGACCAGAATTCTGTTTTCATGAAATAATTATCTTCTTAAATCTATTTCGTTTATGCCTTGTAAACAAAATTTTGATTTGCAATTATTTTGTTAATTTATTAATCAGTAAAAGTCATATAAACACGTTATCCAGGAAGCTTAAAGCAATCTAAATCATTAAATTATTTATTAAATTGATATTGATATTTCTACAACATCAGATTCAAATTAGACACTCATATCTTATTTTTTTAAAAACATGCCTTAATATTTATTATAACATTTATTAGGATGTTATTGACCATAATTTATAAAAATTAAAATAGATCAGACATTTTCTTATGTTCACATATATATTAAAGACCAGCACATATAGTCTGACGTCATTCCTCATTCACTCACTCATTCCATCGTTAATCATGCCTCCTTAAACAACAAGAGCTCCATATTCTAAAGCACTCTGTGGATCCAGAAACATTTCAAGTTTAACCATTTTTAGGCTGCCAATGCATTTTAACTGTAATTTTTAAATACTATCATAAGTATCAATTGCCTGACAGCATAAGGATAAGAGACATATGTAGAATGACCACAAATCAAGAATATATTTTTAAATGCTCTGATAGGATTACAAAATACAGTGGAAAGAGGGATAGAAAAAATACAATGAGAAGCCAGGCATAGTGGCGGATGCTTGTAATCCCAGTACTTGGGAGGCTGAGACTGGAGGATCCGGGTTTGTGGACAGCCTCAGCTACTTAGTGAGGCTCTCTGCAACTTAGTGAGACCATGTTTAAAAATAAAGAAAAAAAAATAGGACTGGGGGTGCAGCTCAGAGGTAGAATGCCCCTGGGTTCAATCCCTAGCACTAAAAAAAAAAAAAAAAAAAAAAAAAAAAAAAAAAAAAAAAAAAAAAAAAAAAAAAAAAAAAAAAAAAAAAAAAAAAAAAAAAAAAA
>PVLC010000516.1:0-48511 GCA_004027655.1 Graphiurus murinus | reverse complement strand
TGGAGCACGCTTGTAATCCTAGTACTTAGGAGGCAGAGATAGGAGGATCTCAGGTTTGAGGACAGCCTCAGCAAGTAGTGAGACTCTCATCAACCTAGCAAGATTCTATTTCTAAATAAAAATAAAATAGAGCTGGGGGTAGAGTTCAGAGATAGAATGCCCCTGGGTTCAATTCCCAGTGACACACACACACACACACACGGATAAGGTTTTGGTTTCCAGAGAATAGGAAAAACAGTACAAATTAAGATCCAAGGGATAGGAAGTACAGGATATATTGAAGAATGACAGATAGTACAACTGGAACATTGGTGCCACTTTGGCACAGCACAGTGTAAGGCTAGAATAGCAGCAAGAAGTCAAGGTGCCATCTAGGAAATGGAAAACAGTCTTCACAAACACCAGTCCTACTGGTACCTTGATGTTCAAGTTCCTAGTCTCTAGAATTATAAGAAATAAATTTCTATTTTTTATAAATTAAAAAAGAAAGAGAGAGATCTGATAAAGAAAAGGCATATGTACTGGGCTACAGATACAGAGTCACTCTTTGTAAGTCAAAGGTGGTCACCAAGGGCTGTTGGACCTACAAATGTGCTGGGGGAGCTGGGCTTCAGCGGGATGACAGTGATGACAGTGAAGAATGGATGTGCTCACAGTTAGGTGAGCTAGTGTCTCTATCTAGTGCACTGCAGCTTCTTTATTATTGGTGCTTTTCAACATGGAATTTCTGTTTCTGTGATTTATAGCTCTCAGAGGCCATCTATAAATGTATAAATATATAAAACATAAATATTCACTTATAGGCTTTTTTAAAAATAGATGACAAACCGTATTAGTGTCCCAAGATTGCATAACAAAATGCCATAAATACAATGAGCTAAAACAACAGAGATGTATTCTCTCCTGTTTCTGATGCTAGAAGCATGAAATCACGACGCTACTAGTATTTCTAAAGGCTCTTGTGGGTGACATCTCCCTGCTTCTGGGGTTGCTGGCAATCCTGAGGCTTCTGTAACTTGTAGATACAAAATTCCAACCTCTGCTTCTGTTATCATGTGGGCCCTACTCATTTTTTCATGTGTTCTTTTCTTCTTCTAAGGACATCGGTATGCTGCATTTGGTACCATCCTACCCCAAGATGACTTCCTCTTCCTGCCATTACATATGCAAAGATTTTATTTCCAAAGAAGGCCACTTTTACAGGCACTAGGGTCTAGCACTTGAACATATTCTTTTGGAAGACACAATCCCACAATATATATTGATAATATTTTAGAACATGATGTTCAGAAACTCCTATAAATCATCAATACTTGTCTATCTTTAGCTGTTGGTGATGGAGAGTTCTTCTCTCCAGAAAGATCTGATGATTTTTGTCTGATTCTTTCAGAAAATCTAACTCATCTACGCTGCATTTTGCCAACAGACCAATTCATCAGTTGTATTTTCCTTATTAACTGACTTAAACATTGGACTTTAAGGCAGCACTTCAGAACCTATTAAAGGACCATTGATTATATTTATCAAAAATAATTCTCAAATTATTTTACCAATATTGCTTCCTCAAATCTGATTCTTATCCCCAATTAACTACTTCCTTACTTCCCAATCATTATTTATCCCATACCTATCTATTTATCACATACAAAGATAAAGCTTATTAAGATCTGCGAACATAATAAAATCATGAATTTTTCCATCATCCAAATTAATAATTAAATGTGAGACACTGTGAAAAGATAAAGATTGGCATTAATAACCCAATATTCAAGCCAGGTGTGGTGGTGCACGCTTGTAATCCCAGCATTTGGGAGGCTGAGACCGGAGGATCCGGGTTCGCGGCCAGCCTCAGCTACCTAGCGAAGCACTCCACAATTTAGTGAGACCCTGTTTCAAAATAAAAAATAAAAAATAGGGCTGGGGGTATAGCTCGGAGGTAGAATGTCCCAGAGTTCAATCCCCAGTACTGCAAAAAAATAAATAAATAAAAATAACCCGATATTCATGGGTAGACTCACATTATCCAAACTGCTTTCAAAATGTGAACAATATTTTCTAAGCTTCTTTGTGAACATTTTTGATGGTAATAAGCAGAAGTGAAAATAAGTTATACCTACCAAATTTCAATCTACTAGAACTGTCCCTCCTAAATGAGAATGGATTGATCTCAGGGGCCTCATAGTTCCTCAGTCATTAGATGTTGGTTGTTGCTATCTGCATCATTTTCTCTCACTTTCTGAACAAATTCTTATTTATGTTTCCTATCAAGTCACAGAAACTTTTCTACCAAAGAAGTAGTATACTCCTACAAATATACAACTTCATTGTGAATGTTGCAAACATTATAAAAAGCAGTATTCTTGATATATTCAAAATGTGTTCTTGGTGGCAAAATGTTTATGTTCTGCATATTTTCATTATATACTATTTTATTTGTAATTTAAGTCATTCTAACTTTAATTATTTTCTTAATGCATAAAAATACAGAAGGAAAAAATCTAACAAATACTGGATATATTAAGTGAATTATTTGAATGCTAAAATTTTACAAATAGAAATTTCAAACTTATTTTTCCTAACTGGAAGTTTTGTCCTTTGACCCCAAATCTCCCCAGTTCCATCCTATCCCCTACATCTAATAGTCACTATTTTACCCTTTGTTTCTATTACTTTCAACGTTTTTTAGATATCACATAAAAATAAGATCATTCAGTATTTGTCTTTCTGTGACTGATTTATTTCACTTAATATTATGTTCCAAATTTATCCATGCTATCACAAAGGACAGGATATTTTTCTTTTCAAGAATGAATAGTGTTCTATTGAGTATATATGTCACATGTTCTTTATCCATTCATCTTTTGGTGTACACTTAAGTTAATTCCATGTCTTAGATACTGTTACTAATACTATAATAAACAGGGGAATGTAGATACCTCTTTAACATACTGATTTTATTTCTTTTGTCTATATACCCAGTAGTGTGAAGTCTAGATAGTATGGTAGTTTTATGAAAACTAAACAATTCATGGGAATTTTAGAGACTATATTATAAAAAATATCTACATTACATTGGCCAAGTATGTTTGTTTTTTTTTTTTTTTTCGGTACTGGGGATTGAACACAGGGGCATTCTACCTCCGAGCTATATCCCCAGCCCTCACTAAGTTGCGGAGTGCCTCACTAGGTAGCTGAGGCCGGCCTCGAACCCAGATCCTCAGGTTTCAGCCTCCCAAATGCTGGGATTACAGCGTGCGTCACCCCCCCCCCCGGCTGGTTTATTTAATTCATTTAGCTGTTCTTTGGTGGTGTTGTTGCTTAGAATCCTATATACTTTTCTTTATACTTAAATCTGTTATCTTGTTAAAGCCAACACATTATTCATTTTTAAATAGAAAGCATATCCATAACTTTTTTCTAAGTAAAATGTTAATTCTAATCTTTAAATCTTTTTTTATCTAGGTGCAGCACTCATTATATTTATCATGTTAAATAAGTTTATACCAATAAGCTTAAACTATTACTAATCTACTAGTGCACAGTGAATTTATCCATTTGAACGAAATAAAGAAAAAGAAAGAAAGAAGAGCATTCAGCACATATTGCCACAAATTTGTTCAGGTGGAACAGGACTGGGTGACATAACAGTCAAGTGGCATGCATGGTGTGACAGCTTTTAGACAGATGATGAAATGAAACTTTGAAGAGAGGAGCAGCTGTATTCTATTGTATCCTGCAATTAAAGCTATTAAAGCAGAAGAAAATCATCTTTCCTTCCACCTTTATGATTTTGGGCTGTCTCTCTGGATCATTCTCACAAAGCCTGATGTATTAGATATTTCAGCCTGACAAAACATAACGGATGTCATGAACATTTTAAAATTATCACTGTAAAATATATGCTTTTGAAAACCTGATCTATACTATTATTAATGTTCAATACCTACTCTGAATGATATTGAAAATCATGAGGGCATATTTTAGAAGTTTTCTTGGTAATTGAGTCATTTTGAAAATATTGAAGTTTCTTGAGTCTCTTCCAGAAACTATAAAAACAGTATTGTCCTTTAAAGTTATAGTAATTCAAACATTGCAGATTATTCAGAATAATTTCTGTCTTTCCACAAATTGTAGGATAAGAACGCTGAGGATAAAGGTGATAGACATAAGCCACTCTGAACTCTCTGTGCTCACATGTCTGTGTTACTCCTCTGTGGTCTACTAATATTCTGTCTCTCTGTCTCTCTCTCTCTCTCTCTCTCTCTCTCTCTCTCTCTCTCTCTCTCTATATATATATATATATATATATATATATATATATATTATATATATAATTCCCATTCATTAAAAAAGAAATCTAGTTTAGAATAAAGAAAAAAGTAACACACAGTCTTCAAATTCTGTCCCTGTCACTGATCAGCTGGGCAACATGAATCAAAATATGAAGATTGTCACAGTAAAAGCTATGGAGCTATTTTGTCCTTTATTATGAACTTGGAATACATGTATTTGGATGACACTGGAGTGTGTGTGTGTGTGTGTCTTACAGGAAAATTAAACCAGGAGTGTTCTACAATCTGAGCTACACCCCAGCCTTTTTTTTTTTTTTTTTAAACTGGGTGTCTTTAAGTTATGGTGCACTGGCCTTTAACCAGCAATCCTCCTGTCTCAGCCTCCTAAGTACTGAAATTACAGGCATGTGTCATCTCGTCTGACTTGGACTCTTAATAATACCGGTTGAATGGAAGAATGAGTGAATGATGAGCTTCTGGAAAAAACATTAGCGTGGTCTTTGTAAATTTCTTCTTTGTGCAGTCCTTTCTGACTTTTTCACTTTCCATAGTAGAAGACCAGGATAATAAAAATGTGCTGAAATTTATCCATACCTGTATCATAGTATTTAGGTAAATCATTACATAGAGTAGTCTTTTCTTCTCCTTGTTAAGACTACATGCTAACAGTAGACAATTTTTTGAAGTATAATCCAAAGTAAATAATTCCACCTCAACTCTGAAAGAACTTTAAGAAGATTTTATGTGTCCTTGTCCAACTTAAGGTTGATCTTCAAAACAGTAGACTCTAGTTTAAAATAAAATCTAACTCAAATACATAACAATGGAGTGAAAACCCTAATAGGTGTAATAATAGCATTTGTACCTTCACCTCCAGGTTCTCAACTCTTCCTTCAGTGTTCAGCCAGACCTGCTGGAATTATGACCTGGAAGCTGATGGAGGCAGGATATGTCAGGGGATGTTAACAGCCCCTTAAAAACATCACATTTCTTTTTAAGGAAGGCTATCCTGCATGACTATCATTTTATTAAAAAAAATCATACTGCTTTTATTCTTTCCATGTTCAAAATTAAGGAGAACAACCTCAGAAAATTCCAAACCATGTAATCAATCTGCAAAGATATCCAACTCACAACGTTATCTTCCAGAACTGATTTCAATAAAATAGAAATTACCCTTTATCTATATCGGTTTGCGAATCATGCACAGAGCTTTCCACAGCTGTCATTCTCATAGAAAACTAAGGTTCCTGCCTTTGATATGAATATAACTAATAAGGTATCTTAGTCTCCCTGGTGCAGAGGAATTTCTACTTTAAGGATAGCAGGGGCTTTTGCACTTTGTTGTATAAAGTCATACCCTCTTGCCCCAAGGATAATTAGGCATCTCAGGATTTATCTCACAGCTGTACTTAATAGTCATATATCTTCCACATTTCCCTTTAAAATAACTATATTTTACTGTTTCCATCCAATGTCTTTTAGTTGGTACATTACAATCACACGCTATAATGAAGTTTTAGTGATAGAAACACACATGCACATAGCACTTGATGTGTTTCTCTCTGGATTTTACTCCACCTTTTTCTCCTCCCCAAACATAATATTAAATTGGTATTGATCACTTCAAAATGAATATAGGATTATTTTGACTGCTTCTTTTATATAATATCCCCTTTACAAAGTATTTTTCCTGTAGTTGGATATTTTATTCTTATTACTAGATGAAGGGGAAAAATAAGCAAACAAAAAAATTATGTTTTAAACACTTTCACCAGATCTTTATGGAGGTAAGATTGGCCAAATCATTGTGTCTCTTTTCTTTGATAAGGTCTAGTAATTTTTTTGTTTATCTGAATATCAGTAGATGCCCGGCTACCGTGGAAACCATAGTATGTAAAGAAAAATTCACAGTCTGCAAAGCAATGTAAAATTCTTTCTTGATTCTGGGTGTAAAAAGTGAATTTTAGACATGATGGTGAGTTTAGAAAGTTGTTTGTTTCTCTTCATCTGTACAAGTTTAATGTATTTTTTTGAAATGGGTACTGTATGTTTGTGTGTGCGCATACATACATTAGTTAAGGCTAACCCCTTTCAATCAGTATTTGATCTAATAGTTACCTAGTAGAAGATAACTGACAAAAGAATGAATAAGGTGTCCATTAATTTAAAATGCATTCAAAGCCTATAGCTGAAGATTGATCCATAAGGATTACATAGAATGAATAACTCAGGACTTTGAAGATGTACTGATGAGAGAAGAGGTGATATCATGCAGCTCTGAAGGAAATTTTGTACAGACTCAGGAAGGTTATATCCCTGAAAACAAAATCTAAGACACTCATAATCATTTATTCTTCTAGATAAAATTCAGAAATATTGTTAATGTTTTAGAATCTTATTTCTTACTGAAATGTCATTAAGTTTATAGATGAATGATGGCCTCTCTGATATAGTTTGATCCATCTATTCATTTACCACTTAAATGTGATTCTATTTAAATTGGAACTCAAAGAATGTAGAATGGTATTTACTAGGTGAGGAAAAAGAAGAGAAGTCGGTGAGGTATGGAACAGTAGCCAGTCACTTTTTATGTGTGAATTTATTCATGTACCTGTTACAACAATACTGAAAATGGAAATTATTCCCATTTTGCAGATAAGGAAAGTTGGGGGCTCAGTAAGGTAAAGAAGTTTGCTCAACCATGCAAACTTTTCCTTGAAGGCAGGGTCCACAGGCAGATTTGGAAGTGCTTCCATCATGTGATGCTACTTTTCTGACTCTGAGAACTTTAAAATAGGACTCCTAATGGAACTCATTATAAAATGTTATTAGATGTTTATTTCATAAAACACTCTACTTTCATAGAAACATAAAACCATCGATTACTATAGTAAGAAATTCTCATGCCTTTTCTAAATTATTGATGTAAAAATAAAACCTAGACTGGCACTGGATTAATTTTACACATGAATTATATATTTTGTATTCTGGTAACATTGGTGTTTATCTTTAAATAAGAGACCTGCTGTAAAACCCCATTATATGAACATTTGCACCCAATTTTCAAGGACTTTTATAATATAACTGATTGCCCATCTGTTTCTTCCATATGTTTGATGATGCATTAAAAGAAAGGAGCACATATAATCCAAGGAAACTAGAAAATGATCTCCAGCCAAAATGATGTAGAAAAAAATATATACACCATAATACCAGAAAGGTGAAAGATTTATGATTGCCCATAAAAAATGATTAATCATTTAATCAAATCTGAATCAGTCAGTTAGTACTTCAGTGATAAGACATTTAAGTTTTAATCACTTTTCACTTATTGAGTATGAAGTGTTTGGCAGCATTCAGACCTGACAGGGCATGCTTTAGTACTCCATTAATACACAACTCAGGAACACTCAAATATCTTCAACCACTTAAAGCAGATCTTAACCAACTAATAAAACATAACCCAGGGCAGCTGAAGGCTATTACAATCTTTTCACGTCTTAACCACTGGAGTCATGTGTGTGTGTGTGTGTGTGTGTGTGTGTGTGTGTGTCGCGAAAGCCTAAAGACAAATACAAAGCATCATTTAATAAAGGAAAATTAAGAGAATACTAAAGAAAAATTCTGTAGGCAATTTTAGTAATTGTTTGTGTCTATTTACAAATATAGGCCCCAGACACATATTTGGAAATATCCTGACCCCTCTGTTTTATAAATTGAAGTGAAGTACACATCACAAAAAAATTAACCATTCTTTTTTGTTGTGGTGGTTCTAATATACATGTATTGGTGCACTGTAGACTCATATCATAGTGTAGGTCAGAGTGATAAGGATACAAATGCACACAGCACTTGGTGAGCTTCCCTCTGGCTCCGTCTCTACTCCCTCCCCTTCTCCATCTAAAGTATAACATCAGTGGCATGCTGTACATTCCTAATGTTGGCCATATACACCTCATAACAACTTCCAAAATATTTTCTTCATCCTAAAGAAAATCCTAGTCCCATTGTGCAGTCATTGCTCATTCTCCTCTCCCCTTCACATCACCAATATCCTCTTGATTCTATGGATTCAGATTTAGCCATTTTGTATATTTCATATAAATTGGATCATATTTGTCCTTTTGTGTCTGACTTCTTTCATATTTTTTTGTAGTACTGGGGATTAAACACGGGGGCATTCTACCTCTGAGCTACACCCTCAACCCTACTTAATTTTTTAAATTAGAAACAGGGTCTCACTAATTTGCTGAGGTTGGCCTCAAACTTGCAATCCTCCTATCTCAGCCTCCTAAATACTGTGATTACAGGATTTTGTCCCACACCTGGCCTGACTTCCTTCATGTAATATAGTGTTTTTAAGCTTTCCATAGAGTGTAGCACATGGAAGAATACACCACCCTGGTGTATGCCACTCTCAAGTATGCTGGTTTGGCGTTAGGATTACTTTGAACTAAAGGTAAATAAACAAAATAGCAGGCACATAAAAGACACTCTGACTCTCCCCTTTTTCCTCCTGAAAGCATCGTCTAGATGTACACTCTATACCAGAGGAAAGTAACACTATTATTGTCAAGCACAGAAAGTGGAGACCAAGAGAGTTCTGTATAGAACTCTGTTAAATTACTTTGACTTTCCATTAGCCTCCCCACATGTTTTAGTTGCTTTTCAACATATGCCCCTCTTTGTTCAACCAGCAGAAAAGTATTTAGGTTTTTGTCAGTTCATTGGGTCTTGTGTGTGTAAGAGTGTGTGTGTGTGTGTGTGTGTGTGTGTGTGTGTGTGTGTGTCACTGGGGATTGAGCCCAGGGACATTCTTCCTCTGAGCTATGTCTCCAGACATATTTCATTTTTATTTGGAAATAGGGTTTAACTAGGTTGATGTAAATATCACTACTTGCTGAGGCTCTCCTTGAACTTGCAATCCTCTTGTTTCAGCCTTTCAATTACTGGGATTACATATGTCTTTTTCCTGATAATCTTATAACAATTTAACTCTCTGGTTTAGCAGAATAAATCTAAGAGAAAGGGGACAAAACTGTGCCACCACTATACATGTATCAATACCTATTTTCCTTGATTTCTGAATGATATTCATTGTATATTTAAGCCACATTAAAAATTTCTCATTCCATTCGTGTGTGTGTGTGTGTGTGTTGATATGGGTTGAACACAGGGACATTCTACCTTCAGCCCTATTTTATTTGGAAACATGATCAGACTAGGTTGCTGAGGGCCTTGTTAAGTTGCTGAGACTGGCTTCAAACCTGTGATCTACTTACTTGTCTCAGCTTCCCAAGTCCTAGGATTACAAGCATGGGCCACCATGCCAGGGTTCCATTCATTCTTTGATGGATACTTTGGTTGTTTTTACCGTTTAGCTGTTGTGAATAGGGCTGTTAAGAACATCTTGTATTAGTTCAACTACTTCTGAAAACAGTGTGGAGGATCCTCAGAAAAATGGCAATGAACCTAACATGTGACCAGTTATACCACTCCTGGGTATCTACCCAAAAGAATGGAAACCAAACTACTAATGCATGCATATCTATTTTTAT
This sequence comes from Graphiurus murinus, assembly GCA_004027655.1. Classification (NCBI taxonomy): domain Eukaryota; kingdom Metazoa; phylum Chordata; class Mammalia; order Rodentia; family Gliridae; genus Graphiurus; species Graphiurus murinus. The sequence goes on along the minus strand of PVLC010000516.1, from coordinate 38,658 downwards.
AGCTGCACAATTCACAATTGCCAAACTACGGAACCAGCTGAGATGCCTATCTACAGATGAATGGATTAAAAAACTATGGGATATGTACACAATGGAATTTTACTCAACTACAAAGAAGAACAAAAGTATACCATTTCCAGGGAAACAGATGGAACTGGAGAACATTAAGCTAAGTGAGATTAGTCAGTCACAATAATGAAAAAGTCAGATGTTCTCCCTAATATGCAGAAGCTAGGGAGAAATTAGGACATAGAAGAAACTATCTAAAGTTTAGATGAGTGAAGAAGAGGACCTAACTGAGAGAGATGGCAGGCAGAAAGAGTGAAATAATAGACATGATATATATATATATATATATATATATATATATATATATATATATATATATATATATATATATATACAAACTTACCAAAATCAATCACTGTGCTGAAAATGGGAAGGAGAGTGGGAGAGGAAATAGGGTAAGAACTGATGGAGGGCTCAATGAGTGCTGTGTGAATGTATGCCTCTATTGCCCTGAACTTCATCAAGGTGTATGATTATAATGCACTAATAAAAAAGTTAGAATTTTACAAATAAAGTTTAAGGAATTAAAAAATTATTTTCTAATACAGATCTCCTCCATGGTAGCTTCCAGTTTGAATGGAGAGGAGGATATTAAGTGTAATGCAGAGGTAGAAGACAAAACTTGGTTTGGCAAGGGACTAGGGGCCAGCAAGATTTCATTATTAGGGGAGAAAAATGGATAGTAAGTTGAAATAAAGTAAGAGAATATTAAGAGAAAAATTGAAGGCTTCCCATGATGTAAAACATAAACATGAAGAAGATGGAATTTTAAACTATAAAGAAATATATATGAAACAACACTAATATACTTAAATATTTAGTGAGATAAAGTAGAGTTTTCCAAAAGAATCTGACATGGAGATGATTGACATGGATTATATTGAAACTTTTCATGTTGATATATATTTGTGTATGTGTATATATATATATAATATATGCTATATGACACATATATATCATATATATGAAATATATACATATATATGAAATATATATACATATGTACAAATATTATATGTAAAATATTCATATATTTTAAGAATACACACACACACACACACACACACACACACACACACACACATATATATATATATATATATATATATATATATATTCTAAATGTTTTGGACTCAGGTGCTAAAAACCAGGTGCTAACATCACAGGTTTTTATTTTAGAGAGAGTAGAAAAAAGTGTGAAATGTCAGAAAGACCTGTTCTGATGGGTGAACATAGCAACTTGAAAATACACCAAGAAACAAACAACAAAAAAAGAGGAAATTCTATGGTTGACAGCAATCATCAGAGATTTTTACCATATTTAAATATTGACATAACCACAATACCATGTGCAAAAACATGCCCCAAAACATCATTCTTTTTTACTGACTTTCCTCTTTTAAATGCAGAGGTCTTGCCAATGAATGCAAACACTCCAACTATGAATCATTATATTCTTACAATTAAGTTATTAAAGACTTTAAATTAAATTATAACAAAATGTAGAATGTTAAATTATAATTGTGATCATATATAATTGCAAGTATACTATTTAAAATAGCAGAAAATCATTATAATATTTTAAATATGAAAAAAATCATTCAATTATGTTCTTTCTGTTGTGCTTCTTCATTTTAGTACTAAAAGTTCATAATTGTCCAGAAATCCTGGGTACCCTAATGGGGATCCTTTATTTAATCTAAGAAAGCTTTCCGTGGTAAATGGTTATGGCTGAATTGTATACAAAGATGGATATAAATCTTGTAGGAAGAGTGGGACATTAGGAAGTTTGGTACTGCAAGAGCAGAATTCAGAAATCAGATGGCTATTTTTCCTTTTGTTCTTTTTGCCCTTTTTGAACCTAAATGTCAGATTTCTTGTTTGTGACAATCTTGCTGCCCAAGATAGACCATGTGTAGTGAGTTTCCTGTAGACATGAATTGAAGAATACCCTTAAAAGTAATTTTTAAATGCTGCCCTAAAACGCAGGTGGACCATGTATAAAGTTTACAAAAGAATGTGCAAAGTCTAAAGAAGTAAACAAGGAAACAGTTTAAATATAATATCTTTATTACACCAGATAGGATTGTTTTTTACTAATTCAGTTAATTCTCAGCTATCCATAATGATAAATATTGGAAATATATCGATAAAATATTGGAAATATATCGATAATATTCACAGGTAATTAAAACAGCCGACTATAGCAAAAAATTGAAACCACTTTTCTCATTGATTCTCTATTTTAAAACTACTAGTAAAAGCTAATAACATTGGATTAAACTATTGCTTTGTTCTGTTCTATTATCAGTGTTTAGTCCCACAACTGATGAGAGGGAAAAGAAGAGAGAAGATAATGATATCGTAACCTGTAAGTTTAGATCTTTATTTTAGGATGGCACTATTCTTGGCTACAATGAATACATTCCCTGGAAGATTTCTTTCCTTTTCAATATGAGTATAAATTTTCAAAATAATAATGACTAAACAAGGACCAAATAATGATAGATTGTTAGTCTATTTAATGCCATATATACCAGGAGTTGCTTAAAAGAGTCAATATAGAGCAGCATATTTCTGAATTAATAAATGTCTAGTTCTTTTATATTTTCAACCCAAGGCAGGTAGTTCTCCAGTGACATTCAAGTTCCTTTGTTATTCAGCTCTTTTTCATTCAAGTCAATTGCTAACCACTTTGGATTGGTAGGTGGAATGTATGAGTGTGTGTGTATGCACGTTTGAATTCACATGGTGAAGGGAGGACTACACTAGCAGTTATGCTGATAAACACCACATATGTACTTATCAATGATACTATAACTTTTTAAAAATTAAATTCTGTTAAGTATCAAATTAATTACTTATCAGTATTTGTAGTTTCATTAGGGTGGTGTTCTATACAGTCTTATTTTGTCTATTATTTTAAGTTTGCTGATTCTTTATTTTCTTTTATGGTACTGGGAATTGAACACAGGAGAATTCCACGTCTGAGTTACACCCCCAGCTCCTTTTACTTTTTGTTTTGAAACAGTCTTACTAGTTTGCTGAGAGTTTCCTTAAGTTGTTGAAACTGGTCTCAAACCTGTAATCTTTTGTCTCAGCTTCCCAAGAACTGGTATTACTGGCATGCACCACCACACCTGGCTCTACTGATTCCTCAAATTTCAAAATCCCCAAAGTTCAGATGAAGACCATTAAAAATAAGCCATATGATACCCAAGAGACATATATTGATGGCATTATCATTACAGCTCTTTCTTCCCTTCTAACAATTTTGGTCTATAGTTCTTATTCTGGGGTTTCCTCATGTTTGGAGTTATATTTTTAATTAAAAATTACCAAAATATGCACACCTAATTCAAGAACAATTTTAACATGGAGATTAGGATAGAAGGAGTATGATTTTCTCATTTCCACAGACTTGAACAAACTATAAGTACTCCAAAACAATTTTTTTTTTCTGGCAATATGTAAACATGTTTACTTTTTATAAAATGATTCACATTTTGCTTTGATATGAAATCTTAATAGCGATAGAATTTATGAAGATCAGGAAACCAAACACAGATTTTAAAAATTAGAACTACTATTTTCCTATGCCATTGAACCACAGGGAAAAAGACTATTGATTTAGTAGATAACTCTGCCAAAAGTGTTCAGCATTGATCTGCAATTGAATCAATAGTGTTATGAAATTCTACTGAGAAATGTTTTAGGTTGTGACAGTAAAGACAGGCATCAATCCTGATTTTCTTTAATCCTAGATTTTCTTTAATCCTGATTTTCTTTAATCCTCATTTAGCCCTGAGAAAAAGAGATAAGTAATTTATTTCTTCATAAAAAGAAGTAGAAAGTAGAAAACAATATGCATATTAGGGAATAAAAATTTATGATACTAATAAAGGTAGGCATAACTCAACAAAAGTTTATAATTTAGGAGAACATTTTGCAAGCAAATCCAAAATAAAAACAGCCCAGAATAATCAAAGAAGGACAGAGAAATTAAAATATGATTTATCTTTTGAAATACCCATCTCATTTTGGAGTCTGTTGTAGTGTATACAACTTGAGATTCTTTAAGAAAACTGGTTTATTAAAATTATTACTTCTAGAGTTATTATATTCCCATTTTAATTATATTTAATATACTTAAATAAGCACAAATATTTCTTTAAGACATTATAATGTTTATAAAGGTATATTTAGGAGAGTATCTTTTATATTTAAAAGCATATCTTTATATATTTTTGGCAGTTTCTGCAATTTGTTCAAAATACCTACATTCAAATCAATGTATACAGAAATAGAAATTTATAATTTATTATAAATTTATTTTGCTAAAAGTAACAATTACTCAAATATAAACTTGAAGTCAAGTGGACATTTAATAAGAAATTTAAATAAAGCAACTGCTTTATTATTCATAAGATTGTGTCTTTGATAATGACAACATTGGGTGAAAACTTCTGAGTGTCTGGTTATTTCACTTTGCAACCACCAAATCGTAAAGTTTAATAATTGGGTCAGAAGTCATATCCATGGAGTTTAACTTTATAGTTTCATTTGTAGAAAACCAAAGCCCAGAGAGGTTAAGATCTTCTCAAAGTATCCAGCTTGCTTAGGCCAACAAGATTCAAACTCTAGGCTCTGGCCTTCTAGCCTAGTGTTCTTTTCTACACCATTGTGGTTTCATTTATCTTGCTATGTTTAATATAAGGACAGGTAATGTCCCATTGTAGCAATGATTATAAGCTAGATTCTCATCCCTTACAAAGCCTTTCAGTTACTATCCTTTCTTCTTCATAGCCACTGATGCTTAAGGCAAATTCTTCTCTTAGATAAGATCATATGAAATCAATGCTAATGTTGTACTCATCAGATTTGCCATTTTAACCATAAAAAAGAAGAAAAAGGAGGACTGCACAAAAATAGATCCCACAAAAATTGTCCTTCTAGCTAACAGGACAAGGGATATAATTTCTGTAATAAACCTTATCTTCTAACTTTAAAATTGGTTTATTTTAATAAAATCAGTTCTAGGATTTTTAAAGGAATGTCCTGACACATTCATTTTTTTGTGCTTTATCCTAGGCCCTGTAATTCTAAGATGGCCCCCAAGATATCCACCCCCTCCCTAGTTTACATGGCTTGTCTAACTTTTCTTTCCTTGAGGATGGACAAAACCTGTGGATAGGATGGGATATCACTCCAGGAATGGAAACACACAATGAAAAATATTTGCAGATATGAATAAGGGTAATTATTTGGGTAGGCTGGGACTAATCACATGAGACCTATAAATCTGAATTTAGAAGTAAATAAAAGAAGAGGTCAGAGATAGGAGAAGAGACATCCTGTGACCTTAAAGAAGCAGCTCCCATGCTGTGAAGAGGGATGAGTGTCAGGAAATGGCGAGTGTCTCCTGGTGGTCAAGCAAAATCCCATTCAACAGTCAGCAAGAAAACAGGAACATCAATCCTACAGTCACAGGAAACTAAATCTTGTCAAATTCTGAATGAGCCATGAGCCTCAAATGAAATAGAAGCCCCCAAATACACCTTGATTTTTTGTTACATGAACTAAGCAGACATGAGTACCAGTCAAAATTCTGATCCATAGAATGTGGGATAATAAATTTGTATTTTCATCTGTTAGTTTAGGATTATTTATTATATAACAATAGAAAACTAATGTAGGCCCTTTCATTTTTAGGTAGACAGAACCCAAGTGGGCCCCTAATGATTCTTGACTCTTACTTTTATGCGGTTTTGCCATCCCCACCTTTTGAGATTGACTGTGGTCTCTGACTTGCTTCTAATAATAGAATATGACAAACAAAAAAAGATGTCTCTCCTGTAATTAATGTACGTAACATATGTCTCCATCTTAGCAACGAAGTTAGAGTCTTTCCTGCTGGCTTTGAGGAAATAAGCCATGATGTTGTGAAAGGACGTAACAAGGGGACCCTGAGAAATTGTTGGCAGCTTCTAGGAAGAGACAACCAGCAAAACAATGGGGGCTTTAGTCTTAATGATGAGAAGGAAATTAATTTTTCCACCAACATGAGTAAGACTGGAACATCCTTCACCAGTTGAGACTTTGATAAAACTAGCTCCAGCTGGATTACACCTGGACCACAGGCTCCTGAGAACCTAGTAGAGGACCTAAATAAACCTGATGATACAAATGAGAGGAAGTACCATGACTGCTGGTGTCTGGTGTGCTATTTCTTGGAACATTTGACTTAGTTTAAAAGGTTAAATAAAAGACAGACTCCCTCTAACAGCCTTACTAAAGTGAATCATATAAGATCTGTTTCTTCTTTTTTAAATTTTATTTTTTTAATTGGTGATGTACTTTCACAAATAGATCTGTTTCTTCTTGAAACAGAGAAAACCCTGTATATGTATTCAGAATAACATTTTTAGAGACATTAAGTTATGTTCTTTCTGTTTCTCTTCTTCTTTATCATTTCTCTTTTGTCTTTTCAAACCTATAGAACATGTCACTAGGGTGCCACGCCATGAAACAGAAGTGATGAAATAGAATAAAATACACGTAATTTTTGCTTGGGTTTGCTTGGGTATACCAGAAGGCTCAGGCCCTTGAAACATAGAGGGCTTAGGACATAGCAATTATTTAGGAAGCACATCAAGAAAATGTATGAGAGATTTGTGTTTTAGTCATCTTATTTTTTGGCACTGAGAACAAAATACCTGATAAGCACAACTTAAAGGAACAAATGTTTATTTGGCTCACAGTTTTCGTGGTTTCAGTGTAGTTAGTCAGCTCCAAGGCATATGCAGCTTGGTGGTGGCAGAGCTTTAGGGCACAACCGAGCAAGAAAAAGTCACTGTTACCTCATGGTAGCTAGAAAACAGAGAGTGAGAGGAGGGGCCTAAGGACATAATATAGTTCTCCAGATGTCGGCCACAGTGAGCCACCTCCTCTAGCTTTGTCTCTCCTCTGAACCTTGCTATATTTGGACCATGTATTCAATGCATGAGCTTTTGGGAGTTTCCAAAAGTGAAACCACAACACTATGAGAAAGGGAGCTGCAATTGTCTGAATTGCACCCTGGCTTCTGTCCCATTCATTATATGACTAGAAAAACACACTCACAGGCTTATGAGTGAGAAGAAAGATGAAAGGGAAAGGAGAAAATGATCCTTGTGCTCTCCTACTTTTCCATAGAATATAGCTAGTCAGCAGGTGGGAACCCAGAGTTTAATGAATGCATGATATTATTAGACATCTGAAGTAACTGAGAAGATATTTACATGCCTTGGCATGCTTCTGCAGTGGTAAAATCACTGTGTCACTTGTTATTGCATAGAAGGAGCAGACAGAGATTCAGTGCTGAGGGACTTGGAAAAGAAATGACAAAACATTGTCATCAGGGACGTAGACATCTCACCCCTATTTTTACTTCCTTATGTTAATAAAATTATAGAAAATATAAACAGCCTGGGAGAATGGCAGTATATATCAGTCATTTTAAAGGAAACACTTGAACATTTACCAGTGCAGGTATTATACTAGTTGATGAGAATACTGGAGTTAAATAAATTCCTTATCAGAATGAAGCTCTCATTCAAGTGTGTGTGTGTGTGTGTGTGTGTGTGTGTGTGTGTGTGTGTGTAAAGCTGTTAAATATAGTGTAAGAATATAGCTTGTCAGTTGGTGGAAAACACTATCGAGAAATGAAAAGCAGAGCAAAGAGAGAACTCTGGAATGAACCCTCCCAGGAACTTCAGACTTGGCAATGCAACACCTACGTAGTATCACTCCATTGATGTTGAATAAACATTTCAAACTATTTATGGTTAAAAACAATATGAAGCCTTCAATATTTCTCTATGACACTTGGTCACTCTCTCCACTGAACATCATTCTAACTGAAACGAGTGAAGTTGTTAAAACACAAGCTTACATTTTCAATATGCATCACCCCAAGAATATATCTTTCCCGGGGTCACCAAAAATCTCTGCTTTTTATTCAATGAAAAATTTTCAGCCTTCATTATTCTTAATACAATGGCAACATTTGACCCATAAACTACCCTATCCTCCAAGGACTTCCCTATCTGTAACATCTCTATTTCTTTGTCTGGGCTCCTATCAATATTCCTAGGTTTTTCTCTTTGGGATTCCCTCTTCTCGTCCTGCATACTTTTACTGAGTAAACTCTCCATTTCCAATATTTCAAGTTCAACATATTCTTATGCCTTACAAATCTATTTCTCTGACCATATACTTTCCCTTCCTTCCTTCCTTCCTTCCTTCCTTCCTTCCTTCCTTCCTTCCTTCCTTCCTTCCTTCCTTCCTTTCTTTCTTTCTTTCTTACATGTGGTTAGTACTAGAGTGCTTTATTTTTTATTGATGCATTATAATCATACATCTTAACGAGTTATAAGCTCGTAGAGGCATATATGTACACAGCACTCAGTTTTTGAATGGCATGAACGTATAATCACAATTACTTTGTGGCAAAGCTATTATTTTTGAGGGCATTCCTGGATTCTTTCTCTACCTATTCTGATAGTCAATCACGGTGACTTTTACATCATAAAAATCTTTGATTTTTTTCTTCTCTGTCCCTCTCATGGAGAACTTGTCTTTCCCATTTTCTTCTGTTTCCAGTCTTTATTCCTTCTAGGTTTTCTTCAGTATGTACCTAGTAATTGTTCAAAATGATCACTTTTACCATTTTTCTTGGCTGAATGATATTCTTCAAAATTTATTGGAAAAATTTTAAATTATTTTCTATTTCTGAGGTTTTTTTTATGATGGCACAAATCTCTGGCAATAATTTTCCATGTACTAATTATTTGAACTAATATTTAAAACCTGGAAAACTCCTAATGTGTTAAACAATCACATCTTTAAAGTTTCCTCTTTATTTTAAAGTGAAATGAAAGAGCTTACTTAAGACCATGCAACAATTATAACTTGAATATAAAAAAAAAACTATGAGGCATGGAGCTTTTACCAAATATGATCCATAATTTTAGATAACAAGTAAAATATATCATTACCAAAAATGACAGACAAGCACATAGAAGAAGAATATCATACACTTTTTCTAATAATAATAATTAGAAGCTATCATTTTAAGATTTAGAAAATTGCTAACAAGAAATTAAACATCCTTTTGAATTTTCCCTCACACATTTATTTTGATTTTTTTTTAATATTTGAGAAGACTCTCGCTGATCCTTGCCAAATGTCATCATAAGACATTTCAGAAATATATGAGTTTTCATTATCACATAAACAGAGATTTTCTGAGTAAACAGTTTTTCGAAAAAAAATATTTGTTAGAAAATCTGTGCAAAAACCTTAAAGGCCTAACTCCCCTCATCAAATGAGGGAGGTGTATTCCATCCAAGCCACCAATGCAATTCAGAATTGTCATAACTCAATGTATGTCAGTTTAGCATAGGAAGGATGAAAATCTCTCTGCATAACTACAAATCATTACCTTAGAAATCAAAGCATCAACTCAAAGTAACTAATCCTACAGAATCACTTTAAGAGATGACTACATAAGAGGTAAAGCTGGAATCCTGTATGCATTTCTCCAGAAAGAAAACCTAAACAGTTCCAACATCATTTGTTTATTTAATAATTCTCCAGTGATGGCTAAGTCCTTTATAGCAAAAACTCTAACAATTTAGATAATATGTATAAATTCATGAAATAGGTCCACATTGTGCTAATACATTTGATTTTCTTTGCAACCTCCAGTGATAAAAAAGTTAGGGTTTATTTTATAATTTTATAAGTAATGGTCAGATAAAATGGGAGAATGACTTATTCAAGATTATGTATCTGTAGAGAGGTAGAGCTGAGGTGAGCACCACATCTTACAAATGGCATCTCATTCTTGGTCCATGTTGGCTTGGTGAGAGAGTATGAAACTTGCTGTGATGGATCAGTAAAAAGAGTGGAAGTTGTTTTTGTTTTTGTTTTTTTTTCCAACAAATTGCTTCCAGTTAAAAATCTACAATTATAGTTTTATTTTATATTGGGTACACCAACGCAGTAGTAGGCTACTTTATTTAGTTAAAAAAATATATAAAAATTCTTTTTGTATATAACCTGATATTTAGAGAGTTTTACCTCATGGTAGACACTAACTCTTTCCTTCCAAAAGCATTTTAGAGAATGTCAAAGATGTGTAGTCTTGCTTTACAAGAACAAGTTACACCTATTTTTCAAAGAGACACAATAGACCCCTGAAAGAAGTTAAAGAAACCACAGGTGAAGATCATATCAAGTTTCGTGGAAAGGCAGCTGGTACATGGTTTTCATTGAATTAAGTGAGTCTGAGAAAATGATTAGGAAATAAGATATAAAGAATGAAAACTGGTAGCTGACCAAAGACAGCCCTGTCAAGAGACATGAAGAATAGAAAATGTTCCCAGTTAATTGGAGACACTGTTTTATAATTCATTTTAATTTATATTAATAAAATCTTCCTTAAGAAGGAAACATTCTTCTTATATCCTTTGTATCTTTTAAAAAATATAATTAAGTTAGATAAAATATATGCTTGCAAGCTTATTAAAGGATATGACAAATAAAGAATGTAACTATGTAACATTTGATATTATAAACAAGGAGAATTTGAGTATTAGGTATGATGAATCAGCATAAATCTATATTGAATAAGCTAATACAAATTTTCCAGCTCTGCAGTATTACAAGTATTATAAAGGAGTTAATTCTGTCCAAGCTTTTAGGGAACTGAACCCACAACAAATCCAGATTTTACTATTTTCAACTTCTATTGAAAAGAAAAGAGTGTTTGTTTTTAAATTGTTAATCAATGTTTTCTCTTGAGCTCTGCAGGCTACCTTCATTGTAAACATGAATATAATTTCACTGAAGGTTAGGGCCAAGCAGTCCTACCACTTAATAAAAATGATATACAGTACATACTTCAACAAATGTGTGTGTGCGGGGGTGGGTGTTAATGAACTAAAATAAGTTCACACAAATGTATGATGTAGACTCTGACTTTCTGCTAGAGAGAATATGAATTACATATAATAGTTTCATATCTAGTATCTATACATGATAGTTATATATGTGACTTTAAAATGTATAATAAATCATCATAAATTAACATATTACTGATCCAAAATCATATTCAAAATAATTATTCTATACAATGCTATCCTGAAGTAGAATGTTTAACATATATTTAAGTGTACAACATCATAGATACTATAGTTCTTTTTAGTTTATTTTAAATAAAAACACACTAAAAAGTAATATTAGATATACCACAAAAGTAACTTTTAGAAAGAGCACAAGTCTCCATTTATCTTCTTATATAAAATTTACATTTTGAATATTGACAGTTTGTTTAATGAGACAATAATTGGAGGACATTGGACGCAGATAAATGATTTCTGAAACCAAGATGTTAAGTAACTGAGTTTGGGATAAGTTTTATATAAAAGCCAGCTAAACCAATTTAGAAAATTGCTTGAAATTGCAGATGAAGATATTAACAATTCTTTTATTAAAGGATAAATTGACCATAATACCCAAGGCAATACACTGATTAAAGCAGGTGCAATATAAGATAACCCATAAGCTTCATAATTCCTTGGATAATAGATCAGTGATTCACTTTAATGTGGTTATTAAGCAATATGGAAAATTGGGTAAAATTAGACAGTGAGATGGAGCTGTCCATATATGACATGGCTTGCCATGGAGACAATCAAAGTGACATTTCTTAACCTAAGTCTCTAGAGATAAGATACTTGGCATCAAATTAGTTAGTTACCTAACCTTTTGGAAAATCTATGACTGTGATCAGTAAAAGAAAATTGCATTAAAAATGGGCAATTATGGTGTAATTGTAGGGGACGCATTTTCTTTCTCATAGTAAATTGAAACTCTGTCTTTCACAGAAGTGAGGGCTTAGAAAAAGACACTAAATGGTTATTTGCATAAAATAATGTACCTAAGTCACATCCCTATGATGGTGCTGTTCTGGGTGGCTGTGATAAACTCTAACTTTCATAGACGAAAATGTCCTCAGAGGACCATTGTAAGGTTCTAATAATTGGTGATATCAATCATATTTTTGTCAGTTTTCTGAAATGGAAATATTTAATTTTTCCACAAGGCTAAACATTTATTTTGCTTTGAAAAGATGACAGGAAATAAAAGCATACCTGCCTAGTGCAATTATATGTTGACTATTAATTAGGTCACATGTAGGGAAACTTGGAAGTTCTTATTTTGGTAGGGGTGTCCTGGACAACTCTTATGTGAAATTTGACACTTCCTAAGCAAATACCACTATAGTACATGTAACAAGACTCCCTTCCTTTGATCCCTAAATTAGTTGAAGTCTGTGGGCTTTAAATATAAATCTGCAACCCTTTTAAATTTGGGTAACTGCTATATTGTAAATAGACTCATCTGTTTGGGTTTGGACACATATGTTTAAATAACTGGAGACTCCAGCTTTTGCATCCATTGCTACATTTAGTGAGTCAGACCCTGAACTAGAGTTGGCCTCTTACATAGAGAGACCTGATGTTGTCTGAGGCAGTTAGACAGTTCCTTGGACAGTGACACTGAAGGTGCACTTACTGCCAACAGAAACTACTTGTTTTCTGCTGGATGAAGGAACAATCAATTTCCTAGGGACTTCAAACTCTCTGTTTGGTGCCACCAGATTCCTTCCGTTTCTCTGCAACCTCCAGTCAGTTATACATCTGCCTAGGATGATGTTCTCAGCTTCCAGTCTTCTTCAGTTGTTCTCAAATCTTAATCCACATCAAAATCCTCTAGAGAGCTGTATTAAAACACTGATAGCTAGACCCTCCCACCGGGTTTCTGGTTCAGAGGAACTGGGGATCCAAGAATTTGTATTTTCTAATAAGCCCTAGATTATGCTGAGCAAACTTTGAGAGCTATTTCTCTTCTACATCTAAACTGGCATCACTTTTCATTCATATATATTGTCCTGACTCATTTACTGACATTCATTTATCACTTACTTAAGTTATATAAAAATACACATGTGTGTACAATGAATTATTATAACTATACAGTCTGTAAAAACACATTAACCAACAGCGGATTGTTCTGTTTCTTCCTGTTCTGCTGCTCAAGGCCTTTTGCTGGCCTAACCTCCCAATACAGAGATGCCTTGTTCCTGGCCCTGTTATCCCTGGAGGAAATTCGATTTCAAGATCATTTTTCCACACCATTCTTTATTAGTTTTCTTTTTGCTCATGTAATTATAATTTCCACTTATTCAGTGTAGGTGGCAACATTTATATAAAATAAAGAAGTAAATCTCCTTAATACATACTAATGCTTGAGACCTGGTTGGAGTGTTGACATTTTAGAAAAAAATGCCTTAGAGTCAACGTCAATTTCAAAGACCATGACAACCTGAAGTGAAAACTGTCAGGGAGGTGAGATGTTTTTTCCTTCCTCCTACCTTGTATCATTGGGCATGTCTAGGCAACACTACAGATGATTCATCTAGGTACATAGCACTGGACAAAAAGAAATTGGTTGAGCTACTTGAGATATTTAGTGACTGTAGAATCTATAAAATTGCTGTTTCAAATAATGTATTGACATATTTACATGTCCACTCAATTAAAAATTGGAAATTTACTAGCCTTATGATAATCAATAAATCTGCCGAAGCATTTGTTTTACTGGAAATGTTCAAATAGGACATTATATTTTTATTAATTGAAAATATTATCCCTGATGTAACCTGAAGGTCAGTATTGCCATCAAACTCATATGTTGAATTTATAATCTATAATATTAATAATAAAAGCAGCAAGCTATCTTTGGGAGGTGTCTATGTCTTTTAGAAAGTTATTGAGATTAGTGTGTTATAATTGAGACCTCAGAGAACAGCCTTGCCCCTTTTAATTAGAAGACATGGTACCTGCTGGTCCCTTGATCTTAGAAAAATGCTAGCTTCCAGAGATATGAGAAATAATTTTTTGTAGTTTTAAGCTACTCAGTTATATGGTATTTGTTATAGTGCTTGGGTGGATAGAGATAATCCCTTACAGGACAAAGGAAACCTATGCTTTGGAGAGTTATATAAGTGTTCCCCGCAGAGGTCCATGTCAGGAGGCTGAGAAACAGACAATAGAAGTTGTGAACATCCAGGGCTCAGCCACCCAGAAGCCACCAGCAGGACTGACCTTCCACTGCACTGTGGATACAAAACCCATTTTGTTTAAGGCAAGTATTATCAGAAGTATATGAGAAAGACAGCACTAGTCCAATAGAGCATGGAAGGAAGGGAAATATGTATTGGATTAAAAAGACACTCAGGGATAGGAAGGAAAGGAGCAGGAGACTGTGGGGAATAACAATAGGCACAATCTCTTGGGGATTCATACTTTAGAGGTGTCCTTGTCTTCTCTTCATTTTCCATTATCTTTTCCATCTCCCCTTCTTTATTTTTAAGTTCATCTTTTTACTCTTTCTCCTCTTTTTAAGAAATTATTTTGTATTTTGTTGTTCTTTACTTTGACTCTGCCTAATAAAAAAAATCTATCTAATTACCAGCTTTATTTATTTATTTGATGGTTGCAGCCAATGTTTACACAATTAAAAATAACAGCCCAATATAATCAGTTTATGGCAAGCTTTTTCAAATTTAATTCCCACAAAAAGACATCATTTATTTATTTTTCTAAAACTGGATTTTTTCTGCCCCTAAACGTAATATCCTGGGAAAGTTACTAAAAAATCCTGTGGGACTTAACTTTAATCCTTAGCAAAAAGTTGAATTAAACAATTTCTGAATCTGAAGCTTATATTTTATTCTTTATTTTTCTATCTGAGGATTTCTTTTCATATTAAAAAAATTTTCTTCAGTCGCAATGAAAGCCTTTATATTCTGCTAACTGCATACAACTCTATAAATGTTTGTTTTCAGCACTAGCACTTGGGGCAATTTCTTTTACAAGTGGTTACTTCGGTATAAACTGGAAATATTGTAAACAGAACCAGCCATGCGGAGAGTAAGTGAAAAATTTTTATGGTGAAAGTTCAGAGAATATATTTAGTCCATTTACATTCTCCTGCCGAAGCTTATAAAGCAAGATTGGAAAGGCAGACTTTCACATTTCCTCAGGCAGAGGTCAGAAGGAACTTTCAGAGGGAACTTGAAGCTTAGGCAACAATCCAAGCACATAAAAGCACAGCCATTTTAAAACTAGTAAAAATGAACTGTTACTTGGTATAGCAGATGGCAATATTTTATGAACCATTTTGTAACATTATTGAATTCCCAGTATCTACTAAAATTCAGCTTCATGAATACCATTTAGAAAGCTATGTTGCTTTTTTATACATGATATTTTTAAGAGAAATGCTATTTTGTGAACCTGAACAAAGTCTGTTAAGATGTAAAAGGATTGCCTCATGCCTACCAAGGC
The DNA here is from genome assembly GCA_004027655.1 of Graphiurus murinus. Taxonomy (NCBI): domain Eukaryota; kingdom Metazoa; phylum Chordata; class Mammalia; order Rodentia; family Gliridae; genus Graphiurus; species Graphiurus murinus. The sequence continues at coordinate 23,128 of PVLC010000516.1, read as the reverse complement.
AGGTAAAAGCCAGGTCATCATAGTGTAATAGAGGCCATTTTTGCTTATTATGAAGACACCATGTTACTGAAGTTACTATAGCTCTGTTTTAAGGAAACTGTGTAAAGTGTGTGAAGTTAGACCAATCTCAGTTTATGTTAGAACATAACTTTTTTAATGCACCCTTAACCAATTCATACCTTATCCTTAATGATGGCTGCTAAGGGCTCATTTGCTACCTATTACTAGTCCATTTAGAACAAGCAATTTATCCGATTGGAAGAATGAACTTAAGGAGAGGCTGAGAAGTTTTTCAATAGGAGAGTGACATTCAATGAGAAAGTAAAATTGCTAAATGGTGATATACTTGTTATTTTTAAATTTATCCTTCAGTTTCCCCCAAATATTATGAAAAAGAGTTGAACAAATTCAGAGAAAACAGTTTTTAATGCCCATGGACACTTTTTTTTTAGTAGTAGTATAAAAGGAATAGCAAGAACAATTGTGTTTAATATTCATATAATCGGTGACTAGGAATGAAATGAATTAGGACATAAGAACCTTGAAGAATGTTGATAAATTTAATCAGCAAATTTTAAAATAAAAATAAAAGTAATTGGATATTACTTTTCAACATTAAGAAAAAACAGATGTTACTGACTTTCTTTTCTTTTAATTTCAGTACTGAGGATTGAACCCAGGACCTTGTACATGCTAGGCAAACACTCTACCACTGAGTTATATCCTCATTCCTTTTCTAAACATTTTTGAAACAAGGTCTCTCTCTAGTTGCAGTCTGGCCTTGAACTTGTGGTTTTTCTGCTTAGCTTCCTTAATAGATGGAGTTACAAATCATGTACCATGGTGCCAATCTATTGAGATAATTTTATATAAATAGGCTTGTCAGAGATACTAGAGATATAATAGCTATTTATCTTTTTCTGTTATATAAATATAAATTTAGTCATTCTCTATACAATTGGTTTTATATACAATATCTACATATTTTTTGTAAAATTTTAAGTTTACTAATTGTACAGCATTATAACTGCTGAATTCTAAAATATTGAACACTTTTATAAACTATACAGAGTATTGTTTGATCACAAAAAACTTATAACAGGTCCCTGCTTACTTACCTGGAATAAGTGTTGCTTAATTTTATCACTAAGTAACAGATTTTTTAGAAAAAATATGTTTTTAATCTTGGAACTCTAGGTCTAACTAAATATCAAAGAATCTTAATTTCTATCCATCATTTTTATACAACCATAGTGTATAACTATGTTTGTGGTACAGGGTTGGTGGTGCAATAATTTACCTTTACTGAGAACTATTTTATAACTATGCATAATGATTGTAGTTTATTTTCACAAATACTACAGGCAGTAGACAGGATGGTTATAATTTTATAGTAGAGGCTGAACAACTGGACTGAGGACATCTGTCTAGTAAGTCATGAGGCCCAGAATTTGAACCCAGTACTGCTTGACTGCAAAGTCCCACATTCTTTTGATGATATAATTTGAGTTACCCCAGGATACAATGCTAGTGGGTGCTATTCATCCCTATTAGCTGTGACAGATCTCCCCTGGGGTTTGCTGCCTCCTGAAATGTTATAGGAAAGCACTTTTCAAGAACATAGATTATAGTGGGGGTGATAAAACCTCCTTTGGTAAATACACCATAGGGAATTTGATTCTTTGATATATTGGGTCATTTTCAAAGTTGATTTTAAGGTATCCCAGCCATCTCATTCACTCTATATTCATCAGGAAGTACACCCTGGAAGCCTCTGCTTGTAAACACATGTCAGGACTTTCAGAAAAGTCCACAACAGCATGAATTCAAATGTGGGACAGTGAAGGCACAAAGAACATCTAATTTTTACCCATATATTTTTTCAAATAAGCAACAATCTAAATCAATAATCTGTTATATGCTTAATAAAAAGAGATCTGTTTCAATAGGCAGCTGTTTCATAATTAGAGAGAAATGTAGATAGATCAATAGGGTAAGTATTTTATCTCTCATCTGTTAGGGACAAATCTACCAAAATCCAAAAATGGAACAAAGAAACAACTTGATTACAACTGAACCATTCACAATTATGTTACAAGGAATTATTTCAATGCTAAAAATCTCCAGTCTAGATTTAGGGAAAATCTCAAGGAATAGCATTTAAAAATCAGTCTTAAATTTCATATGGAAAAGCAAGAGATCTGGAATAGCCAAAGAAATTCTCAGCAATCAGAACCATGTAGGAAGCATCACAATTCCTGACATTATATTATACTACAGAGATATAGTAATAAAAACAGTATGGAATTGGCACAAAAACAGACACATATACCAACGGAACAGAATAGAAGATAGAAAAAGAAATTCACACACTTATAGCCAATTGATTTTTGACAAAGGTGCCAGACACATACATTGAAGAAAGACAGCCTTTTCAACAAATGGTGTTGGAGAAAGTGGTTATACATTTGTAAAAAATTAAATTAAATACCTACCTCTACCTTTCATTCTGCACAAGAATCAACTTGAGATGGATCAAAGACCTGCAAATTAGACCAGAACTTTTACTTTACTAGAGGAGAGCATAGGCCCAACACTCCAACATATAGGCTCAGATAGAAACTTCCTCAATAACCTCCCCCAAAGTGCAGGAAATTAATATAAGAATTAATAAATGGAATGGTGTTAGACTAAAAAGTTTCTGCTCATCAAAGAAAACTATCAGGAGTCTAAAGAAAGAGCCTACAGAATAGGAGATCTCTGCCAGATATTCCTCTCATAGAGAACTAATATTTAGAATATATAAAGTACTTAAAGGATTTAACACTTAAAAACAATCAATAAATGGTCAATTGAACTAAACAGACATTTCACAAAAGAAGAAATGCAAATTACCAATAAATACATGAAAAAATGCTCAACATCATTAGCAATCAGGAAGATGTAAATCAAAACTACACTGAGATTCGCTCTAACCCCAATCAGAATGGCAATCATCAAGAAGTCAAGCAACAATCAATGCTGGTAAGGATGTGGGAAAATAGGAACTCTACTACACTGTTGGTGGGATTGCAAATTAGTGAAACTGCTATGGAAGTCAGTGTGGAAGTTCCTCAGAAAATTGAGAAAGGGTCCACCTTATGATCCAGTTATATCACTCTTGGGTATCTTTCCAAAGAGACTGAAATCAGAAATACTACAATAACATATGTGTACCCATGTTTATAGCAGCACAATTAACAATAGCAAAATTATGGAACCAAAGTAGGTGTCTATCGACAGATGAATGGATTATAAAATTCTGGGATATACACACAATGGAATTATACTCAGTAATAAAGAAAAATGCAGTAATGTCATTTTCAGGAAATTAGATGGACCTGGAGAAAATTATGTTTAGTGAGATTAGCCTGTCACGAAAAGTAAACGGTCATATATTTTCTCAATATGGAAGCTAGAGAATAATTGGGATACCACAGAGACTTCAGATAATGGAGGAGAAATTCCAGTGGAGCCAAGGAGGTAGTCTAGGGGAAGGAGGGAAGAGTGAACATCAATGAAGGAAATACTTCCATTGAAATTATGTACATAGGTGAGACTAGCAATGCCAATCTCAGTATCCTATATGGGAAAGTGGGAGAGTGGGGAGGGAGCTGGGGGAAAGATCAGCAAGTGCTGTTTGCATGTGTGTCACTATCACTGTAAACTACATTATGATGTGAAATTATAATGCACCAATAAAAGTACTAAAAATAAATGAATGGAGAACTTAAATGTAAAAATTGTGGGGATCTGGCAAATAAGTGGAATTCATCCAGCCTTTGAAAATCATGTTGTATAATAACTCTCAATAACATGGTAAATTTTTATTATATATTCAGTAAAAAATAGTAAGCTAAAAAATTGGCTATGAACATGGAAATAAATGATATGGAATTCAGCATAACATTACCAGTGTTTATCTTATATCACAGAATGAAAGATGATTCCATTGTAAACAAAATAAATACAGGAAAAAATAAACTTAATAAATAAAAGAAGATCCCGGGATAAGGTAAGGACGACAAAAGAATAAAGTAAGATGAATTTCCCTTTGTCCTTTTCACATGATGGAGTCCTCTTATTCAACATAAGTAATAATGATGTTCTAAGGGAGTATCATATGTAACTTTGTAATGAAATATCTCTTGACTTGTTTTATTTAGGTCACCTCGTATTTTTTGGTAAGAAAATTAGCAATTTGTAGACTACTTGCAAGGATACATTTTTTTTTAAAAGACAACTTGAGAATATTGTTGTGTACAAATATACATAACATATAGTTCATTCCCATCCACAAAGTTTACTTCCTACTTAGAATTACATTTTAAAGTAAAATAGCACTGTATGCTTAAAACAAAAGTTTCCAAAACGCATTGCTGGAGTGATCTTTTAAATTGCATTTCAGATAATGCAAACCTTTCTTTCAAAATGTTGCTTTCCATCTCAGAGTAAAAGCAAAGTGGAAAAAAAAAAAAACATAGTCTATGTCCTCATGGTTATTATAATCTAAAAAAAGTTTACTGATGTAAAATAATTCAGTGGTATAAAATAAAATAACTAAGATTAATTTAGTGCCCTATAGTTGCAACATTTGTAATTTCTCATCTAATAGCATAAACAAAACTACACTCTTATGATAAGAAAAAATAAAAAATAGGACTGGGAGTATAGCTTAGAGGTAGAATGTCCCTGGGCTCAATCCCCAGTGCTACAAAAAAACAAAAAGAAAAGATATTTTTACTTACAGCATTAATTCTCTTCATTTTCTATCACCCTATTAAAACAACCAATACTTAAATAAAATTGGCCCAACATAATATTTATAATTCAATTATCTCTTTGTTTATGCTTTCCTTAGCTCTGTGGATGGACTAACTCTATAATCTTTTCTCTTCCCATCCTCTCATTCTTTTTCAGTCAATTATTAGTCCAATATTTGACATTTGCAAAGTAATACATGAAAAGTGCTTCAAGTTAAAGAAATGTATGAAGGAAGTACATTAAAAATCATTAGGGTCTAGAAAAATAATACATTTCTTAGGAAGTTACCTACCCCCCAATTAGGCGAGATGTTTTGCAAGTAAATATGACCATCAACAACTTGTTCTAACTTACAAGTGCAACTTAGTTTATACAACTCTCCTGCCTTATAAAAAGTTTTAACATGTCTCTTTCTTTTTCACATTTCTTTCTTTGGCCTCTCATATTTGTTTTAAAAATACTTATCCTTAGATAAGCATTGAAACATCTTTAATTGGAAAGATTATTACTGTTATAAAACCATTAAAACTACTATGTAAGAAACAAGTGCTCACACCCCTTTCATGGCAATTATGACTCCATTGTTTGAATGACTGTGCTAAACTTTATGTGGAGACTATGTATACACACACACATACATACACACACACACACACACATGAACACACATATATGTTGTGGTAATAAGGATTATAATTAGGAGTCTTCTACCTCTAAGTTATACCTCTAGCCCTTTGTATTTTTTATTTTGAAACAGAGTCTCACTAAGTTGCTAAGGCTGTCCTTGAACCTGTGATCTTCCTGTCTTAGTCTCTCAAATACTTGGATTACAGGCAATGCCACTTTGCCCAGCATGAATATATATATATATATATAATTCATATATATGTATGAATAATATATTCATATATATATGAATAATATATATATAATATATATGAATACACATATGAATATATATATATTATATATATATATTTTTTTGGTGAAAGTGGCCACTGTTTCAGTTTAGACTCTCAAGTAGAATGTTGATCTCCAAAACTTAGAAATCACTTAAAAGAATGTAAACCTTCTAGAAAGGAAATTCTATACTACTTATGTATTATTAGAGTTTAAAAGGTAGGTATTTAGAAAATATCTGTTGAAAGCAAAACAAATTAGTCAGTGGTCATATGGGAGTAAATTCATTAAATACCAAAATCATATTAAGGAAACATAGTTTCATGAGCTCCAAGAGGACATACTTATATTGAATAGGATCATGTAGGAAATGCCTCAAAAGATGCAGAACTTGAACTAGGCCTGACAAGTGGGCAGAAATAGAACAGGAGTAGCTTACAACATGATGAATTACATAGAGAAAGAAACAACTTGAAAAGACCTGGGGTCAGGAATGGATGTTGAATGTTCCTGGGAGTCAGTCTGGGTAGGTGGGGAGTATTTTGTGTTCCTTTAGATCAAGTTGTCTTCATTTTGAAAATTCTTCAGCTTTGCCCATTGTGAAGGCCTCTTCTGAGTGATGTCATATAAAATCTGCAATTTTGGATGTTCAAACATCACTGATTGCCTTCTCAATGCTTTGTTTCACCTTAAAATTTTTATTTTCAAGATGCTGACAGCATTGATCACCTATGTCTGTTCAGCATTTTGTGTGTGTGTGTGAGACTGACATACTCTCCCAATGCTCACATCTATCAACATCGCTCTGATTTATCGGCTTAATAACAGGAAATCATTGGGTAGCCCAGCTCTATTTTGCCTGAACACTGACCTGTGACCTTAATCTTATGCTTTTCAAGGTTCTTTGTTTTTTCATATATGGCCAATTAAATGGAAGCATTTTGGTAGAGATTACATGACAAAAAATGTCATATTTAAGCATCTAAAGTTAACTTTTTAGCAGGAAAAAATAAGGATAATTTCATTTAGAAGTAATAATCACAATCCAATTCAATAATATAGTTAAAGGTGATTGACGTATGCCACTTAACAGTGATTTTAAAAATAAGTGTAGTGGCTGGAGCAGTGAACAGATTTTGGTTTTTATTTATTAATATATTGTGTAAGAAAACAGGATGAGAATTGGGTTAGGTGTTCCTTTTTGCAATAATTTTTTATCAATCTATCTATTTCTCCAAATAAGATTATTTATATTTAAATACACTATCAAGTTCTATAAGTAATATGACATTAACTCTTCTTAGAACCATTTCTTTATTGGTATTCTGAGGAATGTGAAACTTAGAAACCAGCACGTTGTGATAGACATTAAATATTTTGAAGGAGTGCTTATAGGAATATGTAGTACCATAAAATGACATATTTATTATATATAGGAAATTAAGTCACTTAGAGAAGCATACATATAAGCAAATGGGGTTGGGATAGAAGACAAAGGTAAGTCTAGAGGTGAAGGCAAAGGCAATGTTAGGAAACACCATTGATGTGTGTTATGTGAAGCTGTCAGAACTGTAGCAGTTAGTCCCTAAAGGTGACCCTTAAAAGAACCATACTTCATAGCATCTATAGTCTTCTATACTTCCTTTTTATTAAATATATACTGATCCAGTGATTCATACTTAATAAAAAAATATAGTGAAAGCTATGCCATGTTTCTTGTAAGACTGGGTCTGTGAGGACAAACTGAGGATTCTATGTAGTCCTCCTGGAAAGCTATTTCTTGGTATGCTTCTTCTCAGAACCAACAGCTAGGATAAGCAAACAACGAGTCATGTACTGGAGCCATTTGGAGTTGTAAAGCTTTACGAAAGTGTTCTGATGACAGGAATTCTAGCCAACATCTAACTGCAGCCCCACGAGGGACCCCAAGCAAGAACTGGCCTAAAGAGCGTTGCCAGTTCGTAGGACCATGTGAAACTGATGCCACAAACTTTTTTCTTTTCTTTTCTTTAAGTCACTAAGTTTTGGGAATGGGAATTTTGGCATACAGTAATACATGATTAAATTGGTTACAATGAAAGATTTTAAATCTGGAATACATTTTAGAGAAATCACTCCAGTTATAGTACAATAGCAATGATGAAATAGAGCAAGACCTCAAAAGCAGCTGTACTAGTTATTGCAGAAACTTGGATGAATATGATGGGAGATTGAGGTGAGGCAAAGGAATAGAACAGATTTAAGAGATAATAGATACAATATTTAGAATCTAAAGTCTTGACATCTCACTAGATTTGGATACCAAGGGTGTGGTGAGTAAAAGTGAGGAATCTAGGTCTACTTGCAAGAAAGTATATTTTATTGTATTTCTTTATTCATTCATCCAACAGATGTTCATTGATTCCATGTATTTATGAGAAAAGTTAGGAGAAAATTTTCCTGTTTTAATGAATTTTGGGATCTAATGGGAGAAGTTAAAAAATAATTACAGATTCTTATTAAGCCACTAAGGCAACAGTGTAGGGTAAAGGAAACCAGTAGAAAAATATTGAGCCAGTTGACTGATGGAGAGTAGATAAAAGACTCCTTGACTGAATATAGATATCTCAAAGATGGTTAGTAACAAATTAAGTTCGTTCAGTGTAGTCATTCTACATCCTAGAAAGAATGAATGGTAAACACTAGGGAGGATCACACATTTGGGTAATTAAAAAAAAAAAAAAAAAAAAGAAACACAGGGCATAGTGGAAGTGGATGGAGATAGAGAAATAAGACTCATGCTCAAGAGAGGTGTATGGGATGAAATCGTACAAGGCCCTGTTAGCCTTGTAATAGACTTCATTTGTCCTAATAGCATTCGTAACTCATTAAGAGACGTCATTTGTCCTAATAGCATTCGTAACTCATTAAGTAGGTTTAGGGAGCCATGTAACATCAATATTTAAGACTATTATTCTGGCTTTAATAAGGAGAGTGAATTGAGAAAAAAAAATAGAATGTATGTGAGAATATCAGTTAGTAGTCCAATACGGTGAAAACCTTACAGCACCTAGCATAGGTTAAGTCCTCAAAAAGTCAATAAATGGTAGAAATGATGATAATGTTACCATCATCATCTTCAGCTAGATACGTAGAGGGTGGGAGTAGACAGATTTGAGATATATTTTGTGATGATACAAAAATGATAGCAATTTGACTTTAAGACAGGAGAATAAGTGATATGTGGGTCTCACTTATTAATCAATTAAGTCAATTGACACAGAAAAAAAATGACTTCTGGGGTTAAGGTTGATGAAACCGGACAAAAGATAATAATTGGCAGGAGAAAATAATAATATTTTGGACATGACAAATCTGAGATTCCTTTTGGAGATAAAGAAGTATCTTACAAATATATATCAAGTAGCTATTTGAATATTACAAAGGGTATAACCTGCCGGCTGTGGTGGCGCATGCTTGTAATGCCAGTACTTGGGAGGCTGAGACTCGAGGATCCAGGTTTGCGGCCACCCTCAGCTACCCAGTGAGGCTCTCTGCAACTTAGTGAGACCCTGTTTCAAAATAAAGAATAAAAAATAGGACTGGGGATATAGCTCGGAGGTAGAGTGCCCCTGAGTTCAATCCCCAGTACCACACACACACAAAAAAAGAAAACAAAACAAAGGGTATAACCTGGCTAAAGAGAGTAACGTAACGCATGATGGCAACTGGATCTGTATTATGATAAGATTGTCCAGATAGAGAGTGAACTGTGAGAAAGAAAATGTTTATTTGGAATTAATCCAAGTTGGTTAACTAGAACAGGTTTAAACTGTGTAGTCTAAAAAGAGGGGACATGGGAGAGAAAAGCCAGGCACAGGTGCCATCAATATTGTGGAGTAATAAGGAGAGATGTGGCTTTTGTTGAACATAACATGACAATGTTGGCTAAAGGATGGAAATGAAGATACTTTAGAGAAGAGTGAAGCCTGAGTAGAACATAGACAACTGAAGAGAAAAAGACTCAAGTGTATGTCCAAGTGTGCAGCTACAAAAGTGTTATGGTTCAGATCTATAGGATCCCCTAAAGGTTCAAGTGGTGGAAGCTTGTTCCCCGATAGAGCAGTGCTCAGAGGGACTGTTGGGAACTGACGTAATCATGAGAGCTGACTTCATCAGTAGATTAATCTATGCATAGTTGAATGAATACTGGGAGACGCTGTGGGAGATGGGACCTGGTTGAAGAACGTGGGTCCTTGTGGTGTATCCTTGGGCATTACATCTTGCCCATCCAGCTCCTTTATCCATCTCTCTCCTTTCCTCCCTCCCTCTACCCATATCTCTCTTCTCTGTCTTCCTCCTGACTCTCATGAACTGAGCAGCCTTTCTCTGACACATGCTTCCATCATGATGTTCTGCTTCACGTCAGGCCCAAAGTAACGGAGACAGCAAACCATGACCTGAAACCTCGTAAAGTATGAATTAAATAAAGATTTCCTTCTCTAAATTTTTAGGTATATTTTCACAGCAATGAAAAGGTAGCACAGAAGGAAAGAAGAAAGAAGAGTTCAAATGTGAGTAATCTTGTTTCTGCTATATCTTGTTATTTTGCTTGTTTCCAATAATAGAGAATGTATTTAAAGGTAGATGGAAAGGTTCTAAGGGAAATGAAGCAATCTAACAAACAGGAGACAGGCTAATTAATTGTGAATGTCCAGATAAGGTAAGGCTGTATTTTTTCCAAGAAAAATGCTATGTATTGATTTAAATGATGACAATAGATTCATTGCCTGTATTTGAAGCCTGAGCATGCCAACTGCCTCCAGTGTAGCTTTTGACAAGTTACTTAGCCCCTGTGAGGCCACAGTTCTTTATATGTAAATGGGGAAAATAATAGTTTCTGTATTGAAGGGCTGTTTGAAGGGTTAAATAAAGTAATTTAAATAATGACTTTCCTATAGAACTTAGAATATAAGGGGCTTTTGTAATTGATGTTTTCTATCATCAATTATTCCTGCTTATTCCTGTCAGACACAAAGCTTGCTATTCCTCTTTGAGTTAAGCTTATAATTGAAAGAAAACATTTAAAAAACAATACTAATAGTGTAGTTATGATATTATATGTATTGCTATAGAATGATAAAAATATGATAAACACAGAGTCTGTACAAACTCTATTACCTAAAACAGGTCCTATGTCACAAATAGTTTATATACTATTAGGTACAACAATGTACATTTCCATATTTTAACACACTAACTTTTTTCCCTAATAATTTACATAAAATACAATACGCATCAAGTGTATCCTATAACTGAACATGTAGGTGTCAGAGTCACTGTGTCAGGAAATAGAAGAATGGAGAAAGCACTGGTTCTTAACTTGTCTGGCTCAGAAGTGGCATGTATTGCTTCTAACACTCTTTCAGACAGAAGAATTCGTACGGTCCTCACCTCATCTCAAGGAAGGATTGGGAATATAGGGAATCAGATAGACCACTTGGTGAGTACCATCCGTGCTACAATTCTAAACATGTGTGCTATAAATGGTAGAGAAAAGTAACATAGGGAAATATTACTTAAGTACCGAAATCCTGGTATATTTTGCTTCATTTTATTTTTCTATAACCAGTACATCTCATGCAATAATCATGAGTTTTTAAAAATAATAGTTACATTTAGCTGTTATATAACCTAATTGGAAACCTAATTAATAATGACAGTATCATTACTAATTGTCAAAAACTAAATAGTCAAATGTCTCTTCATTTCTATCTACTATCCAATGGCCTAGATAAGAAAATGGCTGTGTAGGATTTGAACCTCTAACACAAGTTTCTTTTTGATATTTGGATTTTGCTGAAGGTGATCAAAAGAAATTTGTTTCTTCATTTTGATCCTTTCAATTGCACATGACTATATGGGTTAATGTATTGCTTTTCAGCAATACTAAAACATGTTCATAACTTTTTATTTTTATTATTTAAAATATTATCAAAATATCTTACTATTATGATTATAAAACAAACAGGAATAAATTCACATGTTTATATAAGCAAAGTTTAGTATTAAAGCAAGTTTTACTTCATGATAAGAAATGAAAATAGGAGTGTACTACTGTGAATTTAGTAGCTGATGGAGCAGTGAGAAAAGGTCCTTACATATCTAAAGATTTGTTATGACAGAGGGACCTCAATATTCTGTTTGTACAAAATTCGGAGTAGGCAAAATGACCTGAGAGATGCATTTCAGATAGGGAACATTTTGAAAACCAGTCACAGCCTTACAATAGGATATGAAGGGTCACCAAAGGGTAGTCTTTAGAACTTATGTGAAAAACACCATAAGGAATATAAATAAAAACATTTTTATTGGATATTTATGAGCAGCAAGTGTTTTATTGTGCAACATACATTCACATCTTTTGTCTTTCAAAAGAATTTATATGTAACATAAAATACATTGCCTATAATTCTTTTATTGAATAAAACAATGAATAGTGAATTTGATCTTAAAATCCTGAACTTTCTGATTGATAGCTTACTTTACTTTTTCAGGTAGCATGTATCACTTGCAATAGTATGAATTTTTGCATTTAGAAGGCTTAAATTAATAATTTTAATTAATAAAAGAAAATTATGGGAATATCCTTGTTCAGGCATTTGTTCTATTTCTGGGCAACAAATGAATTGGTATTATAAATGTTTTGTCAGAATATATTTTCTACCAGGCTAAAAGAAAGATACCTCTGATCATCTGTAGGTATAGAGTTTAGCATTCTAAATGCTACTAAATGGTTCAGAACTATTATTGTGCATATAGTACAGGTGCATTGTTTCAATAATTTTAGACAATATTTTAATGTATTTTTCTAGAATACTTTAACTGATATTAGGATGAAGAAGAGGATAGAGAGCAAAAGGAAAACATGTGTGGTAGACAAAAGGAAGATGCTTTTTCTTAGTTTTCAAACTAAAAGCACCTTGTCCTACTTATAATGATTAAAATATTTTTATTTTAATTTCTTATAGCCATGCAAAGGTCTTCACAATACTTAAAGGTTAAAAGTTTGTCACTGTGGATACTTTTCCAGTAAAATTGATTGAGAAATATTATAACATACAGGAATTATATTAAAATGATACTTCATCAACTTGATGAACATCAGGAGTATTATTTTCTCAAAGAGACAATCAAAATTAGAAACATTTATCTTTAGCCAACTCTCAATTATCTGCATGTACATTATCTAGTTTTTGATGATCTGGTATAACTTTGAAACTTCAAATAACTTCTTCCTGCCATCCATCATTTTTCTGAATTAATCATCCAAAACCTCAGTAATAAATCAAAAACTCGATAAAGGAATATAAATAATGGGGTGTGAGTCCAAAATGCTTCATCCCAGATCCCATAGTTTATTTCACAGTAAGTTATTTTTATTACTCATTATTTTGTAATCATCATAATATTTCTTCTGTAGTCAGCCCAATGATCAAATATGAAATGCACTTTTTAAAATAACTTTGGGAAATTGCATTATGTTCACATCTGCTTTTGACTAACATACATCCTCCCAGTAGAAGCATGTGTGAGGAAAATCTGAATGACACCTGATAAAAAGGGGAAGCAGCTCCTATAGATGTCATATACTCTTTCTCTTTATGCCTCATCAAAAATTCTAAGAAACCTATAATCCATGTATTAAATATTTGTTGAGTTTTGCAAGACAAATGCTAATCTTGGCTCTAATAATTCATGTACTTGTATTCTAAGCCAAAGAAATGTCTTCCTTGAGAATATTTCCATTTGAGAAAGACTATAAGAATATAAAAATGAGTGAATGGTTATAGACATTCATAAAGATTATGAAGAACACAATATTTTGTATAATATAGACATTGATTAAAATTGACTTATTCAGGACAATTGCAATGATCTTCTGGGAAATAATATTTGGAAATATCTGAAGGATTTGAAGAACACATTAATGAAAAAAATCCTATTGAGAATATCCATAGAGGAAAAACAAAGTCAAAGACCTAGAAATATATTATAAAAAAAATAGAATGTGCATATGCATTTGTCTATATGCATGCTTTGCTTAAATTAAGGTATTTTTTATTCTATCCTTCTTAGCCTGGAATATCTATTTGATGTATTTTTGGAAAGTAAAATATCCCCAATTTCCAGTATTTCCAGTGATTAATTCATTTCCACCAGGGGAATGGCAGAAGAATTTATATTGTTGTTCTTTTAAATTCTGAAGTCCAAATCTCAGTTTTGAGACTAGTCTAATGGACAGCTGAGACTTACTGAGGTGGAGAAGAAAATGAATTGGGGCATATTTTAGTGTGAGTTGGGAACATTTCCTAAAGATGCAGCAGTGTGGAGCTAATCCTTGAGTGGTGTTTGCTCTTCCCCTTTTAAAATGCCAATAGCAGAAGACCTGGGAAGGATATTCAGGCCAACTGAATGTCTTTATAGGAGAGATATTGCCCTTTTAATGGTTCTCAGACTCCATACACTACTCATTTAATCATAGCAAGAGTGACATCAATAACCTATAGATGTGAAATAGATTTTCTATGCCAACATTTTTTAGCCTTAAACTCTGAATCTGTGAAAGACCCCAGGCTGTCAGATGTATTTGAAAAATGAATGACACCCTCCGCTTCTGTCATTGCCTGTTTCTTTGTCCAGCTCCCATCCTTTTCCTTCTCTCTTCTTCTACCTCTCTGCCTCATTTCCGATTCAACACATTTGCTCCACTTAATCATTGCCAAAGTGTTGACAAACAAGTATGATTTTAGGTGACTTGACCATCAGAGGTAAGTTGGACAGGTCCTTGCTGCAGGGCTGCCTCCTCTGGTAAACATAGAAAGGTTTCTACTGACTTAGACATTGCAACTACAACCTAACTACTTTGTGATTCTCATGGTAGTGGATCTGAAAGTTAAACTTAAAGGGTTATTATCTTGAAGTAAGTGATTGACTCTGATAAATGTGAAGATCTATGTCTTTGCAGTGGGGTTATAGAAGAGTATGCCTACGACATAAGCCATACACTGGAGTAACTTGGTGCTTGTGTGCCCAGTAATAACTGTAAAAGAGCAATGGCATCAATCACAGACCAACAAGGGTAAAAGGGTAAGTTCCCTAAGATTACTGGCTCAATAGGAATAAAGATTTGGGCATATATATATATATATGTGCTCACATTTCCCCAGGGGTGGGAACCAGATCACCAGAATAGCCAGACAATGATTGAAGGGATTTGGAATGGATGGTGGAGGTGAGAGATGATCAAGGTCAGTTTTAAGCTAGGATTAGCTGCAGCAGGAAGATCATAGCTTTTTTTGGAAACTTTTTTCAGGAATTCTTAGGAGACTGAAAATGACCACTGCATTTAGAGATTAAAATTGTCACTTTTTTTTTTTTCAAAGAAGTCAGGATATCTTGTTCTCATACAAGATTTGAATACAAAGATATAAGTAGACTTGAGTGAACAGGAGTGGGCAGTGCAGTGTCCTATCCAGATTGTGAATCATTTCATACCACTTGGTCCTGTCTAGACCTTTGAGATTAAGCTGGTTCCCCTGATTTCCCAACTGGAGCAGTTTTGGCAATGGGCCACACTATTCCCATGGCAATAAAACCCTAGGCATTGCCTTCATTTCTCTGCTATCTCAAATAAAGGGCAATCATTGGTGTGTTAGTGGGCACTAGGCAGATTGGACTTGCATATGCTTGGGCTGGAAACATCCCTGAATCATCCAACTTGTTTGAAGTAGGTAATGCATTACAGACTTTCTCTAAAGAGAAAAAGAAGGGAAAAGTAACACTATACAAAATTGTCAGAAATTGATGGAAAGAAGGGCCTTCTTCAGAAGGAAATTTAGCCAATGACTCTCAAGTTTTCTGGATTTTACTGAAAGTAACAAATATAATTGATATCATACTGTAGTATAATTATAGCACATGTACTTGCATATGCTTATATGCAGCATACAGTAGAAAAAACAATATTTAATTTCATCACCTGTGATCACTTGGCATTTTCTTTGTATCATATCTTATTTGTTTCATTTAAAATAAATTACTGATCTTTGTAATCCATAATTGAGTCACAAGATAAATTTAGTATATTTTAGGGAGCACTAAAATCAGAATGCATCACTCATATTCATGACAACATTATTTTGTGAATATTTTGTTTGTTTTAGTCATGCATGTTTGTGTGTAGGCATGTGTATATGTAGATGTATTGAGTTTTGATATAATGAAAAATGCCTAAATAATAGGTTGACTGTCCCTACTGTAGGCTGTGAAAATTCAAATTAGGAACCAAAGGGAAAGAACCCAGACAAGTAAGCCTGTAGACTAAGATTATACACTTGAATCTAAAATGTAGCCATGTTGCAATGAAAATTTGACACTTCCAATATTTATTATTTTTATTTTTACACTGAATTTAGCTATCTGCCTTTAGTTTCTTCTAACATTCTTGATAAACTCACTCTGGGAAGCTTCAAGTTGCTTCAGCTTGATTAAGAAGATAAAGGAAAAACTATTTGGGTCACATGTAGAGTCATAAAAAGGGACAGATATGATGTATGTACTCAGGAGTCTAGAGGTGATTAAAGTTGGTGGCAAGGATGGGAAAATGGAAAAGAATTAAAGCAAAAAAATCTAAAGGAGCCGGGTGTGGTGGCGCATGCTTGTAATCCCAGCATTTGGGAGGCTGAGACCGGAGGATCCGGGTTCGCGGCCAGCCTCAGCTACCTAGTGAGGCACTGCGCAACTTAGTGAGACCCGGTTTCAAAATAAAGAATTAAAAAAATAGGGCTGGGGGTGTAGCTCTAAGGTAGAATGCCCCTGAGTTCAATCCCCAGTACCGCAAAAAAAAAAAAAAAACTAAAGGCATTGAATCTGGACATTTCGATGATTACATAAGAGGTTTCGGCTTTCCTCTTATTGTCTCTTGTTATTTTGAAACAGAAAAGCCCCTAAGCAACTGGAGATGTCACAAACACATCACAGAACACAGGAAAAAAAAATAAAAAATAAAGACAAGATTTGGGATAATAAATATCAATTTATTAAAGGTAAAATTTATTTTTAGGTCCACTTTTCCCCCTGAAATTATGTTTAGTAAATTTTACTCTTTTCCATAAGCTTCAAATAATTTATGAAGGAATTATTTAAACTATTTTCAGATAACTTTAAAGCTCAATTTAATAATATTTTAAAATATCTTTTAAAACATTTTTCCCTATCTTAAAGCCATATAGATATTTTTCTATTTCTCTTCAAATTTTTAATTTTCATTTGTTTTCTTTTAAACCTTTATGCCATCTAAATATTACTTTCTTTTGTATGGTGTGATGTAGGAATCCTACACACACACACACACACACACACACCAGAAACACACACATATTTCCCATCATAATTTCTTAATCCTTTCCTTGTTGTTCTGCAATAATAGTACTCCTGACGTATAATAAAATTATATTGACACATAACTTTGAGAAGCCAATAGAATAGTGGAAAAAGACTAATGAAGGGAAATGGGGAGGGAAAAAAGGATAATGAAGTATGAAAAGAGTTCAAATAATACTATAACCAAATATAAAGAAAAGTATCATTACCAGTCTCCCTAACATGTATAAGAAGGGAGGAGGAAGAAATAGCATGGAATGTGGAAGGAAACCTACCACATGATCTGTGCATTATGTTTGTACTATTTTGGTCATTATTATGTATAATTTCAATGCACCAATAAAAGCATAAAAATCAATAGAATGTTTGTAAGTCATATTACATAAGTTAACTTTATATGCAATTTAGTATCAATTTGATAGGAGGACCAATGGCATTTACTACCAATGCAAGTAGCACCTGATTTGCAACTAAGAGGAATGTGATGTGACTATTAAAGCTGAATAGAGTCTATGAAAATTCTTATAAGCCTTATAGAAAAATGAAATGTAAGCTACTTTTACTACACATTGTTTTAAAAACAGTTTCATGGCCAGACGTGGCGGCACATGCTTGTAATCCCAGTACTTGGGAGGATAAGGCATGAGGATCACAAGTTCACGCCCAGTCTCGGCTACTTAATGAGGCCCTCCACAACTTACTGATACTCTGTTTAAAAACAAAGAATAAAAATAAGTCTAGGAGTGTAGCTCAGAGGTATAATTCCTCTGGGTTCAATTCTTAGTACTGCAACAATCAAACAAAAACAAAAATAAAAAATAAAAATCATTCATACAAATTTAATATTTTAAATAATCATTAATAAATGAATAGAAAGACACAGATATATATCTAGATATACTTAACAAAGTTATTCTTAATTCTTTTGATTTCCATGTTAGGAATGTTAAGCTATTCCATTGGTATATGTTGAATAAATCAAGTTTTATCTACCCTTATTTGAGAGGTATATATATATATATATATATATATTTATAATCACTTTTTCCATATTGAGCCATAACAATGCATCTTGGTACAAAGGGTCTCAAATGCACCAAAACAAAACAAAAACAAAGACAAAACAAAATTAGAAATGTTTTAATATATAGATAATAACAGCTATATGTCAATTTAGGAATATCTAGGAATTTTGATCTCTAAAAAAGATAAATTTGATTTCTCTCACAAATGATGGATAGATCATCAGCCCCATATTAAGAATCCAATTCAAGTTGTTCAAGATTATATCACAATTTAGCAAAATTACAACCTTTTTAAAGCTGTATGAAAACGCACCTAATTTACTGGGCACTTACTATGCTTCCACAATATAATTTATATACTAACTGGAAACCATGATATTTGACTACTGTCTTAAAAGATAGAACATCTAGAGACTTCATTCATTACCTGCATCCCTGAAGAAAAATATCTTTTGATACTTCTATTTCATTTTTCTGCATTATTCTCTAAATTTGTTAATGAGTTGCTTTAGCTAATCTGGAATATCTGTTTTTTAGAATAGTGGTTATAATTCAATAGCATATACAAATGGAATGAATCATGAACTTTGGTGTAACTAAAACAATCAGGAAACATGAACAATTAAATAGTATCATTACATTTCAGCTGAACTTTTATCTTCCTTAGAGTTGCAACATTTCTCCATCACCAGGTTAATAGTAAAATAACCCTAACATTACATTTAGCACAACTAGAATACCTCTCTTTAGATACTAATTCCTTGATTGAATCACACATTTTCTTAAAACTAAATCTTAAAAGAAGAAATTGATCAACATACTACAAATGTATATAGTGCATATGTAGTTTAAACATGATAATGAGACATTTATTGTCTGATTATCAGCACAAAGAAATTCCAATCTTCTTATATATTCATAGAGTCGGACTGAAAAAAAAATATGTTTCTCAGGCTTCATTCCCCACATGCATAATGAATGATGTTGCTGTCAGCAATCAATCCAAAATAGCATTGGAATAATGTACACCACAGACAGACATGACATGCAGACAAATAAAAACCAATATTCATTTCTTTAATGAATTTATAAGTCAACATGGACACTAGCATATTAGAATTAGAGCAATCCTGTCTGTTTATGTGCTTGCTATGATTTTTTTTTTCCTTTCTCTGAAAGGAATAAAAAGTAGAACTAGTCAATAAAAGTACAGACATCTTAAATCTGCTTATAGGATTATAGTAATGCATAATATTTACTAGGATTACTGTAGAGGAGAGATAACAAACTTCATCTAATTTCTAAATTTTGGAATGACTAAATCAATAAACAAACATATAGAAGATAATTTTAAATTACTAACCATGCATATGATGGGTATTACAAAGTAGAAGGAGGACCAAATAAAATACATATTATACTTTCATTATTCCTTTAAATTTGGGTTCAAAATAGAGTAGCATAAAATTATGAATTTAAATGAATAGATAATATTGACATCAAATAAAATCAAGAAATTATAAAACAACAAATAAAAAAAGAATCAAATATTTCACTTCCAACTGGTGGTTTAATATTTGTTGGCCAATCCTATACATTTATTAGAAAAAATAAAACATATAAGGAAACTAGCTCAGTGCCAGACAAATTCTAGTTACATTCTGTAAAGTGACAAAGCTGGATAGGACTAAATGTCTGACATTATTTTCCAAAATGTTAAATAAAAATGACATCAGATATCATACAATAAAAGCATTTGATAGTACAATAAATTTGTATAATACTGCATACATTTTCCATTAAAGACTGCAATAAGTCAATCAGTTAAAAACTTTTAACTTTATTTTGCCTAATGAAACTATAAAACATTTTTTATTTCTTTCTTTTCCCCCCCGCCCCTCTCTTTCCTTTGCCTACGACCATACACATTATAGGCAAGCACTGTACTACTGAGATTTACTACTATACCCTAATCCTTTTTTTTTAATTTTTTTTGTGTCAGTCAACAATAACCTAAAAACTAATATTTTGAGTATATTTTGCCCAAGATAAATGATAAGCAGATTTGCAAACAATGTAGTTTTCTTTTTTAAAAATATTTTATTGGTGTATTGTAACTGTATACCATACTGAGGTATAGAAAAATAGGAATATACATGCACACAATAGCACAACAGATGGTTCATTTCTCTCCAGGCCTCACCTCTCTCCCTCCCCTTTCCTATATATGTCAATGAGATTGGCATTGGTAATTTCACATAGGTATGTAGCATTATTTTAACTGTTACCTTTGTAACATTTCCATACCCACTCTTCCCTCTCCTAAATGCCCTCTGTTACTCCAATGGAGTCTCTATTTCTCTATCTGAGGTCTCTTTTGTTTCCCAATTTCTATCTAGCTTTTATGTATGAGAGAAAACATACAACTATTCACTTTCTAAGACTTGCTAATCTTCCTTAGCATAGTGTTCTCCAGTTCCATCCATTTTCTTGCAAATTACATAATTTTGTTCTTCTTTATGGTTAAATTCCATTGTGTGTATATACCACAGTTTTGTGACCCATGCATCTGTTCTTGACATCTAGACTGGTTCCATAATTGGTTATTGTGTATTGTGCTGCCATAAACATGGATATGCACATATCACTATAATATTTTGACTTCAGTTCCTTTGAAATATACTTAGGAGTGATATAGCTGGGTCAACTGCTGGTTCCATTCCCAGTCTTCAGAGAAACCTCCATGACAGTTGTACTAGTTTGCAGTCCCATCAACAGTGTATAAGAGTTTCTATTTCCCCACATCCTTGCCAGTATCTTCATACCACCCATCCAGGCTGCACAGTGAATATTTTGGTGACCATGAAGAACTCATCAGAACCAGAACTGCGAGGAAACAGATCCTTCTTACAGAATCTTGAGAGGCTCCAACAATTTATTTTTCAAGTTGGTATTTGGAGATGAGGTTACATCAAGATGGTTGTCTAGAGGATTAAATATTTTCTCCATTTTGCAAATTACTTGAACAAACAAATCTGTACTATTTCCATATGTATGTATTTATATAAATACAACATACAGCCATGGCATCTATGCATTCTGTATAAATTCCTAAACTCTTTACCATTACTTGTCATAATGATAAAAATATTTCACAATTTCTAAAAAACCATTTGATATATGCATTCTCTGTGCCAGTCACTGTGCTAAATGCTTTACTATTCTATTTTATTAAATCCTCACAATGAACAACATTTAATAGGAAGGATGAACTCATTTTATAATGAAGAAATTGAAGCCTGCAGAAGCATTTGCTCAGCATCAGGAGTTAGTAGAGGGCAAGACTAGTATTCAAACTTAACCCTAACCCAGAGCTCAAGCTGTCATACTCTCCTGACCTCTATGATCTCACAGAATTTGCTTTCTGTGGATGTCCCACAGATTCCTGGATTCCCATATGCACTGATCACACACTCTTCCACTTGAATCAGTAATGCTTTGCCCACCACAAATTAACTGCCACCCCTTTCCAATTTAACAAATTCTCATTTTTTTCTCTTAAGGTAAGCTTTGGCCAAACAACCTTTGCACAATTAGCAAATGATCCATATTCCTGTCCACTTCGCCATTAGTTTCATGTTTGCTCTTATCTCTGTTATGATCTATGCCCTTGACAGAAATAACAGTAAAACTGACAGATGTGTATTTACACTTGTGGTTTCTGATAAAAACTCAACAATCTATTTAGAATGGCAATCTTTAAAAGCATAAATGATCAATGCAGGTGAGCATGTTGGGAAAAATGATCACTTATACACTATTAGTGGGATTTTAAATTAGTAAAACCAATAGGGAAATCAGTATATAGGTTCCTAAAACACTAGAAATGGAACCATCATGTGACTCAGCTTTACCACTCTGTGGTATATTTCCAAAGGACTTAAGTTTAGACCACTTTAGCTATACATACATACCTATGTTTATAGTAGCACAACTTACAATAGTCAAGTTATGGAACCAACCTACATGTCCATCAACACATGTACAGATAAAAAATGTGGTATATACACACAATTGAGTTTTACTCAGCCATAAAGCAGAACACAATTATGTCATTTGGAGAGAAATGGTTAGAACTGGAGAACATGCTAAGTGAGTTCAACTATACTCAGAAAATCAATAGTCACATCTTTTCTACTGTCGGTGGCCGGAAGGCTGGTCAGAGCCAGAATTCACACTTTGGGGGAACTCCCCTCAACAGTCACAATGACTATGCAGAAACCGGTTCTATCTGTTATCCCGACGAGGCCTTTACCTGATAAGGACACGGCCAGCCTTGACCAATCCTGCAAGCCCACATAAGCTTACCTGACCTCCCTGACCCCACCCCTCACCTCTAGCTACTTAAGCAGCCTTTCTTTAATAAAAATTGAGGCTTGATCAGAATCCTGTCTTGCCTCCATTCTTTGCGTCGCTTGTTTGCTTCATTCCTTTAGGTTAAGCCGCCTCGGTCTCACGTCCTCAAACCCCGCTGGCCGGGGCATTCTACCATATGTGAAGTTAGAGGGAATAAAAGGAAAGAAAAGGGACCTCATAAAAATTAAGAGAGAGACTAATGAAGTAGTAGAATGGGATCAGGGGAGGCAGAAAAGAAGGAGAAGTACGAGTAAAGAAACAGAACAAATAATTTTATTTGTATATATAAATGTATCACTATGAATCTCATTATCATGTACAATTGCAATGTACCAGAAAAAATATTTCTTAAAAAAAACCTAAATCATAGAGGCAATATACAATAGACCTACAGCCAATATCATATTAAATGGAGGAAAACTGCAAGAGTTCCCACTAAAAACAGGAACAAGACAAGGATGTCCATTATCACCTCTTCTGTTCAACATAGTACTTGAGACTCTAGCCAGAGCAATAAGGCAAGAGAAAGAAATCAAAGGGGTAAAAATAGGGAAAGAAGA